>SNQJ01S0047400.1:31841-47293 GCA_010110895.2 Picea sitchensis | reverse complement strand
GAAACAAAAGCCCCATGCAATAATAGTAAATTGGCCATACCTTTCAAGCATGACCAAGTTCTTTTAAATTTCAATGTTGATAGGTTAGTGAATAAATCTGACCAGACTGTCTAATCCTGGTCAGATAGCCCTTATGTTAGATTAGTGAATAAATCTGACCAGACTGTCTAATATTGGTCAGATATCCCTTAGGTTAGATTAGTGAATAAATCTGACCAGGCTGTCTAATCTTGGTCAGATAGCCTTTAGGTAGAGTAATTTCTTAACCCAATAGTTTAATCTAGGTTAATTGTCCTAGGAAGATAGGTTAGCATGTAGGTCAGCTTCTTTATTGTTCATGTCCATTAAAACCAGTTTGAAATCAAGATTACACCATGTTCCAAATGCTTAAAAAATAAGTCGTTCAAAGTCCCATGGTGGTGTTCCTTTGTAAAATTGAAGAAAAACCCATAAAATGGCTTTTATCCTAAGTTTTCTCCAAGTGCATACGTCATTTTCTCCTGATCTATGTTTCTTGCACTTATCAATGGTCTCGATCACGGTGCTAAGATATACGGCTCACAACACATTCCGGACCCCCCCGACCATTCTGCTTTTAACCAGGGGGGGGTCCGGAATTGGTAATAACATGGGCACACATCTAGACGGCCCAGAATAGAGCGCTTAAATCAACAGTCTAAAGTGGATTCCAGACCCCCTCATCCATTCTGCCTTTAATGGAGGGGGGGGTCTGGAATGAGTATTAAGGAGCGTGCTAAGATCTGTGGCCAAGAAACAAGCGTGCAGATCAATGGATCACAATGGATTTCGGACCCCCGCTAGTGTCCTACCTTTAACCGAGGGGGGGGGTCCGAAATGGATACTCCCCTTCGGCGAGCCCCTGGTCATACGTGGTGTCAGTCTATTGGTCCTCAAGTCCCATCCCTCACATGCTATCTGACAGCCCCGTCACTCATGGACGTCATCCTCCACTGAGTCCACTTGTCCCACTTGTTCCCGGGGTCGTGTCCCATCCCATAACTGTTGTCAGTCCCTGCCGTCAGTCCTTTAACCTTTCCACTCATGACCAGCCCCTTATGGTGACTTTCACTTCCCATCACCTCCAATCCCTAGCAGCCATGTCAACCATCCGTATGTTTTGGCCACCGTCACCTGCCATATCACCCCCAATTGGCCTGTTGTTCATTAATAACTGGATAACATACCCGTTGTCATGCTGACCATTTTCCCGCATCCAACCGAACCCAATTTTAAATAAAACTACCATTTTCCCTCTTCATTCACTATTCGTCCATCGCACCAGAAAACTTTACTCTTACGCCTCCATTGCTTTTCCGCCACTTTCATCCACAGTCAGTCTACCCCACTAACATCATGTTTATTGTAGGTACCATTGCTGAAATGGTGTCAAAGCCAAGACAAGCGGAAGGAGAAGAGAATCCTTTTCTTCCTCCCCCTGTCAACTTAGACAAAATTCCCTTGGTCGATAAAGATCGATTGATCACAGATACCATTTGCGACTTCGAATTTTCGGATCTTTAGTCATGGCTCCGGGAGGTGTTCCTAGACCAGAGCGACAAAATTGGACTCTGGGAGTCCAATTTTCCCCTGTATCTCTTTTCCCAGATTCATCATTTCCTCGAATTCACCCTCAAATGCCAAGCCCATTACATTCCCGACCAGAAGGCCATCGTCTCTTCATTTGGAGACGTCATTTTCTTCATCACTCCCAAAGACATTGACCAGATGATGCAAATTCCCCGTGTTGAATCTGCATCCCCTTTCAATTTAGAAATCCTCACTGAGTTATATCAGAAAATGACCTTTCCTCAGAGAGCTCAGATATTCGAGCTTTTCCTCCCCACTTCTGCTCAACTCCCTTCCACCAATCCCCCTTACCCTTCTTCCATGTTCTCTACCAAAGGAAATCAAATCATTTCTTCCCTTTGTGCCCTGCTTGGTTACTATTCTGACCAATGGGTAGATGAGCCCATCCTGGGTTTTCTGTCCATTTTCTCAAACGATGAAAATCCCACAACGCAGTTTGACTATAGCACCTTCTTGGTCGATAATATTCATGAACAATTTGTGAATTTTTCCACAGAGGGCATGTTCAGATATTCTTCCATACTAGCATACATGTTCGTTTGCTTTCAAGATGACAAATTCAGTTTCTCCATGTAGAAGATGGATGCAGACGGAAGGCCCCAGCCAGTCACAGCATGGACTTCTCTTCTGAAGCGTAACTCTGCTGAGTATGATTTCAAAGCTTTCATTGATTAGTTTTACCACCCTGTGGTAAGAATTTTGAGTGGTAGGCCTGAGCCACGAATAAACGATGAAGTCTAGATAATTCTGCATCTCTCGGACAACGCAAAGACAGGAGACTGGTACATATATAAGAACCACACCGAAATCAGAGTTTTTGGGTGCGAATTGGCGCCTTACAAACTACCTCAATATGTGTCGGTAAGGATTTTTTCATTAGAATATATTAGGAAAATAATGAATTCATATGACATTCATTTTGTTTCCCTGAAGAAGAAGCAGCAATTGAGAATCAAGGGGCAGATTGGTTCTTTCATCTGCAATAGTCGAGGCACAGGGGAAGAAGCGGATAGAATGTTGAAGGACATGAAATTATTTACGATTTTCACCTGGCACTATGATCCATGCGGGATCATTTCAGAAATGAGGGTGAAAAATAAGAATGTCCCGTATGCTCATGAGTCCAAGCCAGAGATCGAGAAATTTGCAAATCAGACGGTATGGGTGCCTGACACTTTGATGGACGTGGAACAACAAGTTGTAGTGGAACAATAGGTGCCCTCGACGAGTGTGCCACCCACTACCACACCTTAGGCCCCAAGGAGAAGAGGCCCCGACAGGAGTCGTCTCCTCCTGTAATAGAGGTGTCATCAGAGGAGTCCCAGATGCACACCAAGAGGCTAAAGACAGTTTTAACACCTAGCACGACAATAGAACAAGAAGTCCCACCTACCACAGTAGCTACCACAGGGGTCAAGACAATCATTCTACCTTTCGGTTTGAGCCAGCATAAAGCAATCACAATAGCAATACCGAAGAAATCCACAGATTCTCCCCCAGATACTCAGCTAAGAAAAACTGGGCCCAAGTTGGGCATTTTTGAAAAATATGAATTGATCAAGAAGAAGAATCAGACACTCACTAGAAGTACTTATGCCCAGTTTCAGAAGCAGTCATCCACAACTTAGCATAGGCTTTTTTCGACATTTGACACAGAAAAGGGTAGGATGCACATCGCTTACCTCCAAGCACAGGTGTCGGATCCCAAGGTGACCTCAGACTACAAAAGGGCCACCTTCGAATTACAGTCGAAGGAAATGCACCCAATAGATCAGATGGATCTGCACAAACAAATAGGGGAGATGGTTTTTCACACATTGGCCCATGCTTCAACTTCTGCAGCAAAATTTCAGATATTTTTGAACAATGCTCAGACACAACTCAAGCTGGAGAAAATATCATCTTTCATGAAAGACAACAGAATCAAGACGTTGGAGGAGCTGGTCCTCAAGTTCGGTTATGACGCTATAAACGTCAAGGTTGCAGAAGAGATGATAAAAAATAAAAATGCTGACATCGCATCCTTAAGAAAACAACTGAAGCTCCCGCCCACAGAGGACTCACAGGCAAAGGAGATAGCAGAAAAGGAAGGTGAAAAGGATGAGATGCTAAAGTTACTCATGGAGTAGAATGCTCAGCTAAAAGAGATGGAGGATGAGATGGAGAGACTCCTAAAGAAGAAAGAGCAGATGAAGCCAATGGAAGGCATCCCATTGAGTGCTATCCCAATTGCAGGATTGAGCACAGCAACAGTGACATCCATTCCGTCTGCAACACCAGTGTCAATACCAGAAGGAACAAAAGACCTTGACAAGTCCATGGAGAAGATGAACCTGCAAGAGATAGAAATTAGCAGGCTTAAGAAAGAAGTGGAGAACCTCCAAGAGCTCAAGTCTTCTCTCTAGAAAAGCCTATCCAAAGAAAAGAAGGTAAATGAGCATATCAGGAAGGAGTTACAACAGCTCCAAAAGCAGACAATGGCAGGGAAGACTTTGGATGAGGTCAAAGAGATTGTATGGACAGATATCACCAAGTCTACAAATGAAATCTGGCCAATGATTCAAATCATGTTTGAACAAATTGAGTTGCTCCAGAGGAACAAACAGGCTGTTGAGAAAATCAGAGTGGAACTGGGAGACATGCCAGCACAAGCAAAAGAGATCATCAGGTTCCTGAATTCCAAGACCAGAGAGGAACTAGAAGAACTAAAGATTGAGGACAGAACAAAAACTATACTTGAAGTAAAAAGGGTTTTAACCAAGAGAAGTCTAATGCTTCAGCTTGAGGAGAAGGTTCAAGTCATGAATCAAGGAGTATAGAAGTTTTTCAATAAGATAGATGTTTCGAAAAGAAAGGCCTACCTGGTCTGAAGGTCATTAATGACAAACTAATGACACTCCCTGATTACAAGAAGAGGTTGACTGAAGTGTCTAAAGACAGTTCCAAGTTTGCAGGGATACAAGGGAGCATCACAGGAAAAGCATTCATGGATGCCATGCAGTTGGATATTAGTATCCAACACGAGATTAAACACATATTCATCATCAAGCCTACATTTGCTAAGTATACATACATGGATGAAGTGTATCGGAGATTACTTAAAGTCACAGTGCCAAGTCATCTCAGATGGGAAGAACTTTGTGATCTATTATATTAGCAGATGATCTGTCACAATCCAGTCACCCGTCCAGTCAGAAGAAGTTGCGAAGGAACCTTGCCAACGGCCTACCCCAGAAATTCCGCATACAGTTGTATCGAGTCATCAAGCAGTTTTGATTAGTTAAATTAGTTAGACTAAAAATAGAATGAACACGTCCTGATCAATTATGACAGGAACGTTTGTATTTTGAATTATAAATACTTCATCTTTTGAAGTATTGAGGGTTGTTGATTCACACACCCTATTGCTATCAAACTGTATTATTTTTGAAGAGATCCGCCATTAATAAAGAAGAGACATTTTACAGGATTCTTGCGTATGTTCACTGGTGATGTTGATTATCTAAGTTGAATGTTTATCTTTCTCTGTAATCATTTTGTTTTCTGGAACTAATCTTTATGAATAGGGTAATTTTGCAGGATTTATCTTTGATACCCTGTTTCCGATTCTAAAGATTTTAATGTTTATCTTCTAATATATTCAATTAAGAAATTCTTAGCTGCTTGTTAGTTGAAGTTATTTTTCTTATATTTTCTTCTGTCCATCATTTTAATTACTAAAGATCCAGTGAGTGTATTATCTCGCCCTGTGAAGGTCTTCTTTGGCATTTCTGGTTGTATCTCATATTTGTTTAAACACAGACCCCATAGCCCAATGGATGTGTAGACCGTCTCAACCAATTTCAAAAACTCTTTGACAACAAAACCAACAGTTTCTTTACCTAGCCTAATACCTGAAATTAAAAACAAAGCTAAATCATATAGAGATATCCCTCTCTGAAGCTGGAAGGGTTAGATCCCAGCTTTAAAAGCGGTTGGATAAGGTTACCTTTGTAGATTTATTCTCTTTCAACCTCTAGGAAATTTACCAAGTGCTAATAGTTTCCACACCATTAGAACCATGGACATCAAATGAATTTTTTGTGCCAGGATTATCATCACTGGCCTCAATTGTGCATTTTGGTGTATTCTCAGGGTCATCACAGATTTTGGTCAGGGTTTTAACAACCTTTTTCTTAGAGTTCGACTTCTTTTGTGGAGGAGCATATTCAATATTTTTATCTTTATATTTGTCAAAAGCTAGGGTTCTTACAACAAACATATCCAAGATTCCTGTTTGTGGGATAACGCACACTTAACAAAAATTTTGACAAGACCAAAATGAAGCAGACTACCTCTAAAATCTTTGGCTTTGCGAACTTGTTTTGCCATTTTCTTCAAACTCTTCAACAAAAAATAGGGGATGTTCACCAAATGGTTACCTTTGAAATGTAGTAGGAGTCAAGCATGACATGGAAACACAATCATGTACTGACCTTCACAAGTGAGGTAGTGTTGGAGTATGGATAGCAACTGAGCCCATTTTGGTTCCAACCGCGACCTTGATGTGCCCTCTGACCATTGTAATTTTCAATACCAGGGTTGTAGGAGCTGCGTACAGTGCTTCTTTAATGGTCTTGGCGTAGATTGGAACATCTTTGATCGCTTGTAACAATAGAATCTTAACACAGACAATTTTTAGTTCATTCATGATGTCAAACTCAGACTGAACAATTGGTTTTTCAATGAGAAACCTCTCAGGAAAAGGAGGTGTTCGGGGAACCTGAGTTTGTATGTTACGCTGTGATTCAGATACTTTATTCTTTGGGATGATGACATCTTTCAAAGATGCCCCATCTGATAAATCATCTATAGGTTCTTCTTCATGTTCTTGGATAATTACCTTTGGTGTTGTTCTTGTTACAGGTTGAGTCTTATTTAAATTTTTCCCAGATCTCAGCTGTATTTCTTGTATGGAAATGGGGTTTATGGTGTAAGTTGGGTAGTTTTGAAAATCAGCACTATGGAGTGGCAGAGGTGGTCTGTTGTTAGGATTTGGAATGGGTTGAGTGGGTAATATGGTGGGACGAGGTGGATTCTGAGGCTACTGAGGAGTTTTTTGAATGGGTGGTAAAGGAGGTGGAGTAAAACCAGGAAATAGCTGATGTATGTTTGGAGGGTATTGAGTACATGGATTCTGGGGAATTGGTACCGCATGTTGTTGTTGGTTATTTCCATAATTATGTTCTCTCCATCCTTGGTACCAAGTTTGAGTAGGGACATTTTGCGGAGGCCAATTTGGCTAGTTCCATGGATGTTGTTGTTGTTGAGAGAAGGGTGGATAGTAGCTGGAAGGTTTTGGGGATGCTTCTTGATACATATTCGAGTTCCTAGGTTACCAAGGCCTCTTAGGTGTAGATGGAGTCCCTGGAGCTTCCCCTCCCTTGAATATAGCTTGCAATCCTGCTAAGGATGGACAATCTTCTGTTTTATGATTTTCAGTACATATTGCACATACAGAAACATTGTCCAAAGGAAATTCTCATAAAGGATGCCTTTTTCTGCATTTTGGGCAGAATATGCTTAATACAGGGTTTTCCGCTTCCTTCTTTTTCTTAATCTTCAGAGTGTCTAATTGAGAGCCAATCGTTCCTAAAATGTCTGTTTTAAAATTTTCCAAGAGGTTTCCCAATTCAATTCTAGTAACTCCACCAGATGTGGGTACTTTGGTGTTTTTGTTGATAGGTTCTCTCACACTTTTTGCAGTTTTCCCCCTACTTCTACCTCTATGATCTCTATTTCTCATGAAAACATACTAGATAAAAGAAAAACTAAGATTGAGTTTCAGAGGAACCTGTGATAACAAATGTGTCAGTTCTCACCCTTCATTTCACAGCTCCTCTTTTGTCAACCTGCTAACATACCACACCAAACAAAATACATTTTAAGAAAATAACCAAAACAATTATCTAACTTACCTTCTAAATAGCTCCCCGACAACAGTGCCAAAAATGTCAAGCTGTTGTATTAAAGATTTTAATTACCTGAAAACACTAAATTGTCAAACCAGGGTAAGTGAACTTAGAGCTGCTACACTATATGCGCTGGTAAGACTCTAATTCCTACCTAAAGGTTATTCTGAGAAGAAAACACAAACTTACTCTTAGAAACTGAACCCTAATGATTATCTTAAAACTAATCATATCTTGTCTAATTCATCCAAATGGAAACAGTTCTGAGTTAAGAAAAGGTATTTCTATTCCTAATCTAATGAAATCACCCAAGACTATCTACCATTATCTTAAACATCTAATTATCATCATATCTATCTAAACCATAAAAGAGAGATCATTTTAAAAACCTTTTAATCTAAGTATCAAGAAGTTCTAAATCTAACATAGGTGAAACAAATAACTGTCCTATTTTACCCTACAAGTACTGGAAGCTTCCTTTAATCAGACTATAAGCTAACTATCCTAACAGAACAAAGTAAGTCTAAACTCAAATTATCTTTAAATCATGATCAAACTGGAAATTGGAAAATAGAGCAAATCTAGATTAAGCACTTGGTTCATTCTTCAAATTATACAATGACAAATAACTCATTCAACATTCAACGATCTATAAGATAATATCAAATTGAAAATGATCTAATCAAAAAATGGCTAAGCTAGAATTTAACAGAGTAACTTCAAGTTCAAAAACTAACTCACATGCAGATTCTAGAACTAAAAATAAACTAACTATACTGTGGAAAAGAGACAATGAATTGAACCTGTTGGTGGGCCCAACCAAGAGGTGCAATCTCCCTAAAACGAAACTAGAGCTACTCATATTATTCCATGCAAAATTGTTTCATACTTCACGATCCATAATTCATAAACAAACTCAAATTATTTTAACAGTGAATAACATAATGCATAGCAAATTGTATTATCAGAAATCATATCACATAGCATATCATAACCCACATTTCTTGAGAGCGATATCAGTTTATATAGATCCTCCCAAAATATTCTTGAACATAGGTGCATTAATCTAAGCGAATCTTAGATCCAAAAATGACTCATAGTCAGTGAAAACTAATTTCACAGCTTCATGACACGCAGTGTCAAGAAGCGTGTATCATAAAGCATTATAATAAAACAATTCTACAATATCACCGTGAGTAATCATATTGAGTTATGACTTAATCAATCATATGAATCAGACTATCAATCCAATATAGCCATGTTGTGCAAGTCTTTGGCATCTCCACTAAGTGCGAGCTGGTACCTGGTACTGATAAGTCTGTTTCAAGGCAACAAGTACCTAACTCATGTCACGTTAGTATCAATATTAGTTTAAAATATCAAAATACATTAAAAATAACTTGAATCATAGGAATACCTTGAATAGCCCCATTTAGTTGTAAAAGGATGTCAAATGTGTCATGGTAAGGCCAAAAGAAAATGATACTAGATATAAAAATGGGGGTATATCTGACATGATGTAGGAAAAAATATAGTCAAAATTGGAGACTAACACCCTCAAACCCATGGCCATTTTCCCCACAAATAAAGTATCCCACGCCTTGGGTTTCATATCTGAATCAAACAACTCCATGGTCTCAAGGATGGAGAAATTCTCCTTTCCAAGGAGGGGAAATATCATTCTAGTCTCATTCGTTTGTACAACAATAGCCATTACCCCTTCAACCCAATATTTTACCAAGTAACCCTCCACTATTACCCTAGTGACCTTTTCAATCTAACCCAAATTTGAATAATAAAACTATCCAGCAAGCTGAAACATCCATCTTCCCCCTTATTGCATCGCCTCCGCTCAATGCAACAAATTATAACTTAGGTCAAGAAGAATAATAAATCCAAAACCCTCACCTATAACTACAGAACATGATGAAACAAACTCTCACAGTGAAATAACCCCACCTTGCAGACAGTTTGAAGAACACTAGAAACACACAGAAACTATAGAAAAACAAGTTGAAACTCAAAATGATATTTCTACCTTTGTTGAAACTCTCGGGAAATAGAATAAAACTCATGCTATCACCTCTTCTAAAACTCCACCATATTTGGAAAGGTTAGTTATGCCTAAATTTATTCCCCAACCCGAGATTGAATTCCTTGGAGAACTAAAAAACCTATGTGTTAAAATCCCTATACTACAAGCTATCAAAGATGTTCCAATTTACGCCAAAACAATGAGGGAATTTTGCATCAAAAATCCCAGTAGGAAGCCTAGGGATCCCCCCATAGTTCAAGTCTTGGGAAAAATGTCAGAACCGATGTCTGGAAAAATCATTCCTACTAAATAAGATGACCTTGGGAACCCCACAGTAACCATCCAGATTGATTGCATGACTATTCCAAATATTCTTATCGATCTAGGCACTGCAATAAATATCATAACTAAGGAAACAACATAATTGTTTGGAATTACCAACATAAGACCTACCCCCACTGTGCTGGAGCTGGTTGACCGATCCAAAATTTGACCAGATGGGGTGCTGGAAGGTATTGTATTATTTGTGGACTCCTAGGAATATCCATCATAATTATTAGTGCTACAACCAAAAAATCATTTAGGAGTAAACCCCTTAATTCTAGGAAGACCTTGGTGGGCCACGGTTGATGCATTTATCAGGTGCAGGACAAGAGTTATGATACTATCTGATGGAGAAACTACAAAAACCCTTAATATGTATCCCCATTCAAAACCAAGTGAAGATATCGATAGCTCTATATGGGATGAACTCAAGCCAGAAGAAAATAGTGTACATACAATTTTTATGCTTGGTAAGGCCCTCTATTTCAAGGATGAAACAGAGGATGATACTATCAACAGTGTTATCAGCAACCCCCCATCAGTCACCCTGCCAACAGCCTAGATTTTAGATGCCATAATGAGAGAATATAATCAACAAACCCTTGATGACGATCCTTCTTTCAAAATGATGCCTTCAATACTAAGCCATGAAATCATCCCAATAGAAATTGAGCCTGAAAAAACCTTAAATATCAGTCCAAATTTATCCCCCTGCAAAAAGAATGGTTGATTCAACTACTAAGGAAACATAAGGAATCATTCTCTTGGGATTACATGGATATGAAGGGTATTCACCATGATATATGTACTCATCATATCTACATAAAATAAGACTACCAACCTATTCGCCAACCCCAACGTAGAATGAACCCAGCCCTGAAAGAGATCGTAAAAGAACTCCAAAAATTGTTGAAAGTTAATTTTATTTACCCAATCTTAGATAGTCAATGGGTTTCCCTGTTGGTCATTGTTCCTAATAAAAATGACAAATGGATAATTTGTGTCGATTACCAAGAACTGAATAAAGCCACATAGATACACTATTTTTCATTGCGTTTTATTGACCAAGTCCTTGACGCCCTGACTGATAAGAAGTTTTTTTCATTTCTTGACAGCTTTAGTGGATACAACCAAATAATGATTTCTCATGAACACTAAGAAAAAACAATGTTTACCTGTCCATGGGGCACATTTTATTACTGAGTCCTCCCATTCGATCTTTGCAATGCACCTGCCATCTTTCAATGAGCTGTATTGGGAATATTTTTAGATTTGGTTAATGATTCTCTTGATATTTAGATGGATTATTTCACACCATATGGTGATATGCTCGACATGGCTTTGGAAAAAATTGAAAAATTACTAAAATGCTGCATAAAAACTCACCTTTCCTTAAGCAATAAAAAATGTCATATGATGATGGATGAGGGAGTTGTACTTGGGTACTATATTTCTTTTGTAGGTATATAGGTGGATCCAACAAAAAATGAGGTAATTTTAAGGATCCCTACTCCGAAATCAGAAAAGGAGGTTCGTATCCTGTTAGGAAAAACCGACTATTATCCTTGATTTATTGAAAATTATTCAATGATAACATCTCCTTTATTCACATTGCTTTCACAAAATGTAAAACTTTTATGAACTGATACATGTGAAACTGCTCTTACAGATTTAAAAAACTGCTTAGTTGAAGCACCCATATTATGAGGCCTTGATTGGAATTTTCCATTTCACATCTCTTCAGAAACATTTGAAATGGTCATCGGTGCTATACTTGAACAATGAGAAGAACAAAACCCATACACCATTTATTATACCAGCAAGAATCTGACACCTACAGATTTGAATTATACGATAACAGAAAAATAATTTCTTGTTGTTATACATGTTATCAACAAATTTCGGCATTATATCACAGGTTACCAAGTATTTGTCCATACAGATCATTCAAAAATTAGATATTTGATGAACAAACATGTTACAAATGCTCAAGTTACTAGGTGGCTATTATTACTGCAAGAATTTGACATTTCAATTTTGGATAAACCTAGAAAAGACAATTTTGTAGCAGATTTATTGTAGGAGAAGACGAGATTCATGACATATTGAAGGCCTGACATGACGAGCCTTGTGGTGGAAATTTTGCTAATAAGAGAACATGGAATAAAGAACTTCACATGGGGTATTATTGGCTTACTCTTTTTCAAGACTCCATAAAGTATGTACAAGCATGTGATGCTTGTCAACCAATGGGACAACCCACTCAAACAGATGAAATATCGTTGAAAACCCAATTGGTGATTGAACCCTTTGAGAAGTGGGATTTCAACTTTTTTGGACCTATCAATCCCCCATCTCATCATAAATCCTACATCTTAGTATGCAGAGACTATGTCATCAAATGGGTAGAGGCCAAGGCACTCACAACCACCACAGAGAAAGAAATCGTTGAATTCTTGTTTGAAAATATATTTGTTCGTTTTGGAATGCCCAAAGATATAGTAAAAGATGGAGGGCCTCAGTTTACTTCCCAACTGATCGCATAACTTACCAAGAACTATACTATTCACCACATGGTTACCTCACCTTACCATCCAAAAGAAAATGGTCAAGTGGAAAGAACAAATAAATTCGTTGAAGGAATACTCACAAAAATCATGGTGAGCCATCGTCGTGATTAGGATGAATGTTTATCAGAAGCCCTTTGGTCCTATAGGATGGCACGCAGAAATACCACATGATTTTCTCCATTTGAACTTGTTTATGGTAAGAGTCTCGTATTTTCCATTGAATTTGAGATCAAAACATTAAGAACAACTTTAGAAGTAAATATGAATCTAACGATAGCTCAGAAACACTTTTTATATCAACCCAATGAATTAGATGAAATTTACTTGGCTACAATACATCAGATCGATTTAGTCCAGCAAGAGTGTGCAAAGTGGCACGATAAAAGTATCAAGAAGAAGGAATTTTGAAAGGGAGATTGGGAATTGTTATATGATTCCAGGTTTAAAGATTTCAAGGGGAAGTTGTGCACTAGATGGTTGGGTCCTTATGAAGTGGATATAGGTTTTGATAACGAGACTATCAAACTCATAACCATAGATGGCTCACAAATATCTTTACTGGCCAATGGCCATCGACTTCGATTGTATCATAAACCACTTTCCAAAGAATCGTTTGTTTCTCATGTTAGCTCAGATCCAAGGTTGAAAATCATTGAAGATAAATATAATTTCACAACACCATCAAAATAAATTTAAAAAAAAATGAAAAACAAATTTAAAAAAAAAAATAGAACAAAAAAAATTAAAAATTAAAATTAAATAATAATAATAATAAAAGAGGGAACGTTTTTCTCTAATGCACCAAGTTTTTTGCAGGATCCTATCATTGCAGTTTGACGATATTATTTTAAGGCACTTGAGTGCAGTTAATTTTAATCCATCTATTTTGTTGCAACTCATTGTGATGGAAATTTGCCTTGCTTCAACTCATTGTTGCCTTGCTGCAACTCATTGTTGTTTTGTTTCAACTAGTCTGGTGATGGAAATCCGCCTTCCTGCAACTCACTATTGTTTTTTTTGCAACTCACTGCCTCTTTGCTATGACTCCCTGCCATTTTGCTGCAACACATCTTGTGATGGAAATCAGTCTTGTTGCAACTCAGTTCTTCCTTGCTGCAACTCGTTGTCATTTTGCTACAACTCATCCTGCGATGGAAATATACCTTGCTACAACTCATTGTTATTTTTTATATAGCTCACTATTTTTTTTGTTGTAAACTCATTGGCACCTTGTTGCAACTCGTTTCTGCCTTACTGTAACTCACTGTCGCCTTGCACTCACTGTCTCTGTGTTGCGACTCATTGTCATTTTGTTGCAACTCGCACTACTAGATATGATCTATCTTATGACGAAACTTGTCCCACTCACATTTTTTTTACACACCATAATTACTAACCATTGAAACTTATTGATTCAGCCTTATTATTACCACATTGCCATTTCTTTTCTTTAACTCAATGATGAGACATTTTGTTGCATCTCTCGGATCTCGCACCAAAACTCATGTACGATATTTCTATATTCGTACCTCAGAAAGTACACTCACGATATATCACACTTAATATTTTGTGAGTGTACATGACTTACACTCATTTTTTGTCTGGGATGCACAGTAAGTGGCCCCACAGGTACGTCATTTTCCTATTTGCTCGCATGATTTTAAAACTCAACATGCCATTACATCTGTACTCCCAAGCCCTACCATGGCAGCCAAGGATGGATTCTACCTTTAGTTGGGGTGGGAACATCATTTCAATCCACATGATTCCATGTCGACCTACCATAAATAGCATAACACTTTCATTATACTCCATCATTACCAAATCCAGTGTAAATTGTCATATCCTCGATTTCCCTAATTTGTCAATATATTCCCAGCATCCAACTGCATGTCCAAAACTAAAACTCACCTCATCGAAGTCCACTTTGCATCACCTTATTATCTACAATGGTAGGTTTGATTGTTCGCCATGAATCTAAATCAATCATATTATTGCACAGATATCTGAAGGCCTACCAAATATTTGAAAATGTAGGGTGGGTGAACTTCTTTGAGAGATTGTAGGGATTTGACAATGATGTCGTCTTGGAGTTCACCCAGAACTTAGATGGAACAAGTTCATTAGTTCACTAATTGCATATTGATGTCACAGAGGGAACAATTGTAGAAGTAACAGGGCTACCAAGGACTAGAGTAATTTGTTTCAGCAAGAAGTTGTTTATCCCGACATCCAGGATGAATTTCCCAAGAGGATAATAACAGGTCAGAAACAAGGGTAACGACGTCAAAATAATCTCTCTCCCTTTTCCTTGGAAAGATGTAGCATATTTCATCCAACGATACATTACATGTGAAGGTAGATTTATAGTTGTCTATGACTACCATTTTATTCTATTGTCCCACCTCTGTCACATCCAACTTATCAATATCCCATACTTTATGTTAGAGTCTCTGAAATCTATGGTAGGCTATGTTCGTCGTTCCAAACACCCGCAGACATGAATTACAAATCATGGGTTAATTAAATTATTGGTTATCCATGCATTGAGGAAAAGGAATGTTACATTGCATGAGTTCATTGGTCACACAGAAACACATGGTTTGGAAATAGAAAGAAGAGAGGAAACAAAAAGAGTGACAAAATAATAGGAATTAGAAACATAAGCTAACCCTGATCTTGAATTCATTGATAGAAAGAACAGTCTTTGGGATGACAAGTCCAAGAACAAGGAAGAAGGGGAATTAGAGAGAATTTATGATGATATGACCATGGGAGTAGAGAAATCCATGAGGACAGAAAAAAATCAAGAAGATAAAACAACCAACACAGAGAATGAAGGGGGTGACACAGAAACAAAGCAAGGAGACAAAGTAGCTGACACAAAGAATCAAGGGGGTGATACGGAAAAAGAGCCAAGTGCAGGAGACACAGAAATATACCAACAAGACCTTGGTGAGGAAG
>SNQJ01S0047400.1:7788-31740 GCA_010110895.2 Picea sitchensis | reverse complement strand
ATAAGAACACACTCAGCAGAAGAAAAGGAAAATAATATCACCTTTAGTGATTAAGGAAGACACCCATAAAAGAAGAACTAGGTCTTCTTTAGAAACAACACCATCCCAACCATTTGATCCATTGACCAAGACTGAGTTCCCACAAGAACCTACTAGAGAACAAAATAATGTAAAGAAGGAAAAATTAAAGCCAATAAAAGTGAGGCCTTCTTCAACAGCAACACCAGTTCAACCATCAAACAACATTGGGTGGCCAAAAGAACCCGTTGAATAATGAACTATTAAAATCAAGGGGAAAACAAAAGCAAGAAGAACCATGTCTTCTTCAATGACAACACCAGCTCAACTTGAAATTGATGTTGATTGCCCACAAGAACCTATTGAGAAAAAAACCCGCTGAATGGAAAACAAAGGCAAGAACAAGAAGCACCATCTCTAAGCGAGGTAAGGCTTTGTCCCTGTGTGAGAAAGTAAATAAATTGAAGGAAGAAAGCTCTAGGCTTGAGAAACAACTTGGGGTCTTAAGAGGAAAATTTCAAGAGGGTGCAACTTCTCCAGGTTTGGGAACCCTGGCTAACATTGCTCAATTGTTAGAAATGTCAGGTGACCCTGAAACCATGATACCAGGGACAGAAAAGTGCAAGGAACAACTGTGTCCAGTCTGTGGAGAAATATTTATCCAAGCAGGGTGCATATCAGGTGATGTATTTCCATATAATTTTAATTATGTTGCCACACAAACATAATGTATTGAGGAAGACATAGGGGGTGTTGAAGCTACCCAAACTGACCAAGAGGAACCCATACAAGACAATAATGTTACACAAGAACTAGCAGCCTTGGATGAAGTAATGAAAGAGACTTGCCTTGTCACCAATGGAGGTGTTGCAACTCAGGAAAAAAAGGAAACAATTGAACCTTCTCAGGGGAATATGGACAGTCCTATCACAGAGGCTGCTGCTACACAAGAACCAACAATTATTGGAGATGAAGATACCCAATTTGAGAAGGAAAAGAGAATAATGATAGCCCCCAATGTTGACATATTAATTGTCGAAGTCCATAAGTGGAAAAAACTAGACACATCACTCCAAGAAGGGGTGATTTCTACTCAGGATCATAGAAACGTTATTCAATATTTAAGAGAAATATGGGAAAAGGAATTAACATTCTAGGAGCAGAGAAAAGAAAAGATGAAGGGAATGAGGCATAGGTTGAAAGAATTAGAAGATCAAATCAAAACCCTGGAAGACAAAAAAATGAGAGTTTGCAACCTAGCATAGGAAATGGTAAGTTGCAAAAACCCATCTCCTTCCTATCCAGTGTTTCTACAGGAGAAATTCTTCTTGTTTCAATTTATGGCCATAAAAGAAGACATGATTTGTAGTTTTGATACCACCATTGCCTTCTTAAATACCTTCTTCCATAGCAGTTTTGCATACCAACACCTACTCTGTGATATTTACTTACATGAATATGTTATGTTTGGGGAAAGGAAATTTAATTTATCCCATTATGTTGGATATATTCAGTTGAGGGCCTTCACTTCATTTGTTAGAAACTAGGCAAAATGGAAGGCAACCCATGAGGCAACTCAATCTGAGAAGTTGTTGTAGATCAGGGGGAACCTACCCCTGCTACCAACATAATCAAAGCACATAATCAGTTTATGAATGCAGATGAATGAGCTTCTACTCTGATTGAGCTTCGACTACTTATTTTAGATATCTTCCCCCAAAGTATTAATATGCAGTTGAAGGATGCCTTGGATGCTAGTCGGCTGAGATGGGAAACCTCTGATGAGATGTTGAGAAGAATAAATCCATATGGGTACCCCAACTTTTTCCATGCTTTACAAAGAGTGAATAAATATATGGAGTTCATGAAAAAGTGTGGATCCAGGTGCTTTGGCCTCAGGTAAAGATTCCCTCTTATATGGATCCCTACAAGACAATACCAACAACACTATCACGTTCAGTATGAGAAAGATTATTGGATGGATGTTTTGATGAGTAATGGGTACAGAGGCATTAAGGAGGATACTGTAGGAGCATAAAACCTTACAACACTGCATATACATGAGGACGTTGAGGATTCATACAGATGGAGTACATGAAGGACGTGCAACTGCTTCAGTTGGGGGGAGATGTTGAGTCATGGGAGTGACACTTTTTTTCCTTCATTTTGTTACTTATCTCATACCTTTTTCCTTTCTATTCACACCTTTCCCATAATCACCATGGTCTAAGAATTGACTTTTTTCCACTGGTACATTAAGCCATTTGATGCATTGATTCTTTAAGATTTTCCTACATTTAGGGAAGGATGGTGTCTGTGATTGGGTAACTATTGATTAATTTCTAAAGAATATTTCATAATAATCAGACACTTCTACTCTGAGTTGTTGCTACTCCAAGGTGCTTCTACTCTGAGGTGCTTCTACTCCAAGTTGCTACTACTTTGAGGCGCTACTACTCCAAGGTGTTGCTACTCCGAGGTGTTGCTACTCTGAGACTACATGACGATGACTAGAACATTGTGTTGTGTTGGTTTTGTCACATGGGTGAGAAAAAACAAAATACTTATCTTCTTAGTTAAGTCAGCTAAAAAATACAGAGGTTTGTGAGTTGATTAGATAACCAAATACACATGAAACAAGTGAATAGAAATAAAAAGAAAAAGAAATAGATGTTAGAGAAGCTTGCAAGAACTAGAACCATGAAAAGAAAAAAATGGCCATCATATAGCTACCAATGGATCAATATATTGTTAGGATAACACCATAGAGAAAGGTAGGGACTTATGAATCCCCTCTTCCTCCTTGGGAGGGATATTGAATTCCATAATAGAGAGCTCTTCTCTTCATACAATGGAAAATGACAATGGTGAAGAAATACAATGCCAATCCTCTCAAGAGGTGAGTGGAATGGCCCTTGCTAAAGTGCTTGGATGATTAAAAGAGAAACGAAGATTCTCCAAGAAGAATTCTTGCAGCATAATAATACCTTGAAGTTATTATTTTTCTAGCACACCCATGGCACATATTTATAGTGTCCATTCATGGAAAGATATAATTGGTTCACAGTTTGAACAAGGGGCCTTTTAGGGAACTTCCTAGCCCTTGTCCAGCCTCCAAGCTAGATTTCACTCAGATATGAGTGTCAAATCATGTTAGGGGTCGGAATAGAAGTGGTTGAGAGGCCGACAAGATTCATAAATGCATAGTTCATGAGAAGTGCATGGATTTTATCGTAGATAGTCGCACATCTTGTGCACAATGTGCATTGAGGGTTGTGTTAGCCTAAGAATTCCACACATTGTGCACATGCTTCCTTTGGTGAATTTGTGCACTTTGATTTTTGAACCAAGTATATATTTTTTTTCCCTTTTGATGGATTTTAGTGTTGTAGGTGGACTACTTGATGTTGGAATTGATGTCTTTCTTCAACCATTGTGTGCAATGTTGCGAATGATTTTTCAGTGATAATAGATGCCCCCTAATGTGTGAGGTTAGGAGCATACATATAGCCGAAATACATCAATTTTTATTTTACTGAGAGTGCCATTGTAAGGAAGAGTGAAGAGAAGAAATGCAAGAGCGATATGCCGGATGGAGAGGAAAAACTGTGGGAACCAAAATTTTCTCTAAGAATAAAAATAAAATAAAATATGTATACAATTGATGTGGGCCTGCCCCATGCTCGTGTCATGAAACCAAAATGTGGGACTGTAACTGAATATGTATGATGTTGTAGATAAATGCAGCAACCTCGTGGGAGGTTGATAATGATAGATGATAGTTCTGGCGGGTGAACTGGCTCTGAAGTGAGTAATAGATGGCTGTAATAAGTGTCGATGACTCGTAGGCATTGATGACCTATCAACTTCAGAGGTCTTCGACTGGTATGAAACAACTGGAATTGTCGCATAGTAAGACCCACCTTAACATGAGAGTTTTTTGAAGTCGAATGTTATGGGGGTCAACGGAATCAGAAATTGATGATGAATCTCTTTGTTCCATCCGAGACTCCTCATGGAAAAGGTAATGAGAGTCAAGATACTTCCGCCCTTATGGAAACTATGTTGATGTCGACAGGAAGTGAGATGCGACATCAAGAAGCAAAGGGATTCTTTAAATCCACTAAGTAATGGGTGAGATCAGCTATTGATGGGTAATATGGACAAAGTCAAGACACTATGGGACTCAATACTTCCTTTGGTTGGGGTGTTGAGGGATGGTTGGCAGCAACCATAAAACTGGATCTAGCATCAGGCGAACGACTAGACATGGGGTTAAATTGTGCCAAAGGTTAACAAAGTGGGAAAATTCATAAAGGGTGGATGCCCCAATCAAGGGAGACATGGGTTGATTTTCCGGGTAAAAGAAGGCCATTGAGGATGACGTCTAAAATGCTATGTATATGTTAGAAACAAGGGATTTATACAATTACCAAAGAAATAAAGAATAATTTGGGTTGAGTATACAGATATAGAAATGGATGCCCTAGTGAAAGATGGATTGGCATGTTTAGAGCACAAGTCTGTGAAATAGAACTGGTGGAGGGTGGCGTCCCCATGGGTGGGTTTCTATATTAGGTAAATGGATGGAGAACAATCTGCAGATGGAAAAAATGATTGTGGATGAGATGGAGGGATAATGGAACTATGGGGGTGCAGTCAATATAACTAAGTGTAGGATGATATGACCCAGGGAGACCATTGGGGAGGTTCAGAATATGATAAGATGAAGTATGGGGTTCATGATCAGAAATGCAAAATACTATCGAGACTCCCAATCCTAGGGGGTGAAATCAGCATGAGTGTCAAGTTTCCAAGGGGAACTATGAATGGGACAACTCATGTGGGGGAGAGTGCTATCGGTTGACAGTACCAAAATCTGGCAGAGGTAAAGATATTGTAGAGATGAATGTAGGGACCCTAAAGGCAAATGTCAGAGGTTGTGACTGGGATATACAATGGTTTATAGAGGGAGTAATTAGATGCCAATGTCGAACATATACTTGAAGGGGCTGTAATATTGCTAAACAAGTACAGGCACACAAAAAACCAAATACCCAACGTGAACAATATTTGATGATAAAGAACATATAACAACTATTTGATGAAAATTGAAAGCGAACATGCATACCTAAACATGGTGTTAAAAAAATGCTCCTTCGGGAAAAAGTGCAGATGATAACTTGGGGAATGTGAATGTGTATATGGCTGGATTAGGATCTTATGGATGAGAATGGATCAGAAAACAGAGGCTCTGGGTTCCTATAATAGAATGTGGAAGTTGAGAAAAAGGGACTATATATGGATGGTGGGCCCACAAGGCCACCTCATTTGTACCTGACACTATAGGACCATAAAGTGGGAACAACATATGATGCCACTTGGTATTGTGTTTGTTGATGGTGCATTATAGCATGGTTTTGAGGACTTTATTGATATCCTCAACCTGTCTGTTGGACTGAGGGTAGTATGGGGAGGAAAACTCATGGGTGAAGCCTAAATTTGAGGAGAGTTCCACAAATATCTTGTTCTCAAAGTGTTTACGATGATCAAAAACTAACTGTTGTGAGACTTTGAACCGGGTAATGACATGGTTGAAGAAAAAACGTGTTGTTGTGTCAGCAGTGTTGTTAAATGTGGGCATGGCTTTGACCCATTTGGTAAAATAATCCACTGTGATGAAAATGTACTTGTGTCCATTATTGGATGGAGGATGGAAATTCATGAAGTATATGCCCCATTTACAAAAGGGTTCGACTGTGATGACGGGGTGTAGAAGAGAAAGTGGAGCTTGTGCTTTGTTTGCATAAAGTTGGCATTTATCACATCACTTGACAACGTGAATGCAGTCATGAAACAAACTGGGCCAGAAGTAGCATGATCGAATGATTTTTTGGGCGGTGGACATAACCGAGAGGTGACCACCACAAGTGCCACTGTGGTAATCGTTCAAGACTATGTCGTCTTCATCGATGATAAGACATCATCGAAGGATGGTATTGACCCCACGTTGGTAGAGAATGTCTCTGATAAGGAGGTAGCAGGGAGCCTAATGGCGAATGCGTCGACAATTGTCGTGAGAGAGGTGAGATATGAACTTTTGTGTACAAAGGTAGATGAGGAGTTCTTCGTAACAGGGATCATCGGAGGGAATGAAGAAGAGGTGTTCATCGAAGAAATCCTCATTGATTGGGAAAGCTTTGGCATTTGAGGGAAAATCCATAATGAGCTTGGCTAGGACACGATCTTTCTTGATTTTGGGAGTAGAGAACTCTAGATCATATTCCTGGAAGATAACGATCCATCGAGAAAAGAAAATTTGGTTCTATCATTGACTAAGCAAGTACTGCATGGGGTTGGAATCTACTACGACCTTGGTAGTTCGAAGAAGAATATAATGGCGCGGTTTATGGACTGTGAGGACAAATGCTAACGTGAGTTTTTGATCATGATTATACTTCAAGGGTGGTCTTGAAAGGGTTTTACTAATGTAGTAAATCACATGTTCACTCCCATCATCCCCTAATTGGATGAGGACTCCTACCACTAGAACAACAGAGGCTGATAAGTAGAGGATCTAATTGCGATCATAGTCTGGGGGACTAATCAAAGTGGCATTGGATAGGGAAGATTTTAAATCATCAAAATCTGCTTGAGCATGTTCGTCCCATCGAAATGGGATATCATGACACATTAAGCAAAGAAAACCATGTGTGTGAGTGGCATAATATGGGACAAAGCGACGTAAAAAGTTGGCTTTGTATTGCAAGCTCTGCAGTTGGCGTAAAGTACTAGGTGGTGGAATTTTTGTGATATCTTGGACCTTGAGGGGGTCCACAGTGATGTCATGCTAAGAGAAAATGAACTCGAGGAGGCACTCGACAGTGACGCAAAAGACACACTTGAGGGGGTTCAAGCGTATATTATATTGGCGACATCGTTGGAAAACAATGCATAAGTAGCCTAAATGTTGGGTTCGCTTTTTGGATCGAGCAGTGAGGTCATCCAAATAAGAAAGAATGATGTGAGCAAGATCATGAAAACCATAGGTAATGGCTGGTTGGAAAGTAGCACCGAAATTTTTGAGTCCAAAGGGCATGACACGATAAGCAAAGGTACCCCAAGGAGTTGTAAAAGCAGTTTTGTACTGATCTTCTAGGTGGATCTAAATTTGATCATATCTGAAGAACCCATCCATAAAGGATAGTGCCTCATGGTCGACAAAATCATCGATTATTTGGTCGATGAAAGGGTTTGGGAAGTTGTCTTTGGGACAAGCGTGTTTGAGGTCACAAACGTGAATAGTTCCCTATTTTTTGTTAACGGGGATGGGGTTGGAGACCGAAGAAGTGTATGCAATGGGGTAAAAGAACCCGGTTGTGCGTAACTTGTCAATTTCGTCTTTGATAGCCACAACTTTGGATCCATGTAGGGGGCATTTCCTTTGACGAAAATGGGCGATATTTGACCATGTGTCGATTCTATGTTGGACTATAGAAGGATCAAGGCCAAACATCTCTGTATATGACCAGGAAAAAATATCCCTGTATTCCTGAAAGAGATCTTTGTAAGCAATGATTTCTTTAGGGGATCATGCGATGCCAATGGTGATCTGTTCTACGATGCGTGGTCTAATGGAAATGTCAATTTTGACTATGGGGGAGATGTTGGCCATGTTTCCTTCTTCAAAAGAATCAGGGGCAGGAATAGGGTTTTTGAACCAGTCTATATGCCCGACGGAATAAAATCCTTGGTTTCGATTGCACAGAGGGAGGCTTGGGTAGGAGAGTGAAAGACCTCATGTGAGAGGAAAAGTTCTCAATGATGGAGCACATTCCATGGGAAATCTGGGGTAGTTAGTTCCTCTAGGATATCTTCGTCGCAGTGGAAAATGCGAGAATACAGGGGATCCTGGGAGGTGGTAGGGGGAACTGTCAACAGGGAAGTGTCATTGGCCTCAAGGGATGAGGATGTAGAAGGAATATTGTGTGAGAGGTGTAATGGCTCGCTGGACATAAACCAAATTTCAAGATATTTTGGATCATATCTCACTCACGCGGGGGCTGACAAAGAAATATAACGAATGTCAGTAATATGAGCATCAGTAGGGAGATCCTAAGAGGGCTCAAGCCGAGATGTGTGTTGTACTACGGCTAATGTTTGGTGGAATTGAGGTAGAGTTGGGAAGTGATGAGTGTAATGGCCATATTATGAGCATATGGCACAAGCAAACTTGGTTCGTAACCCTTTCTTGTGTGTGGTGGAGGACTTCGTAGTAGCAGTGGATGTACTTGGTGGAGTAGAAAGCAATGGGGTTTCTTTAGGGAGATGGATAAGATTATGTAACTCAAGAAGAGTAGGATAATTTTAAGGATGGAAATTTATCTCAAAATGTAGAAACCTTGGTAAATCGTACTAGTCTTTAATATGCAAACTATAAAATGTTGGCGATATTTTTGTAAAAATATTCAAATTTATAAGGATTTTATATAGCTTCTATAAAATTTGGGATATTTTTATGGTAAGATTATTTTATTTTATAGAATTTGGGATAATAAATTTTAGAAAAGAGAACACATTTTTTGGAAAAAGCATGGAAAATTAGCCCATGAGCGAAATTTACCCCCTAAAATCATCCCTAGACATCTGTTAGTCGAGTGTCCTTCTCTTTTTCATAGGGAAAAACGAGGTTGAGCTCAGGGGGGAAGGGGATCTATGGGATCTTTCTTCCTCCTTCTGCCAGCAGACATGGTGATGGTGTTGCTAGGTGGCGGTGGGGGTGGTGTGGTAGGGGCATGTACTAGAATATGCATCGGTAATCCTTATGTCTGAGGAGGGAGATATGGTGCAGGGATCATAGAGGGTGGATGGAGATACCATACAGGGATGGAGAGAACCATGTTAGGAAGGGTGAGGGTAGAAACTACATGGAATTCTTGGCCTCTAGGTGGGGGGCAGAAAAAGGGAATTTGGGTAATGTCTTGGGGGACTTTCTCCCAAGCTGGGATTTTCCCTTGGAGGGGGGGGCGGAATCCCGGATAAGTGGTGCAGTAGTGTTCTTAGGGGATTCCTGAGGTAATAGTTCTTCGACTAGTGGAACTTCGATGTGGGGAGGGGTCTCTGTGAGAGGATTATTTTCTCAGATATCTGTTCCATTAGAAGAAACTACACACACTTGTGATGAAATAGATGGGTGGAGGAGAGGTGGGGCTCCATGATAAGTTCCTAACAAGGATGGGTTTTTGAATATTCCAAGGCCAATGTTGATGACTGGGAAAGCATCTGAACTGGCATAGACAAGAGGGAGGATGTTATTAATGTTGGCAGAATGATTAGTATCGTAATTTGTAAGTTGGTCAATGGTGACAATTTTCCCATTATGGGGGAACATCATCGTACGAAACACAGAAGAGGCTACCACCTTCATAGAATACATGTAGTTACATCCGAACAAGATATTGTAATCAAGTGGAGCATCAATAACTTCAATGTAAATCGGGATGGTTTTTTCCCCAAGTTCTATAGGGACATTTTGGAAGAGCCCTTCATGGGATGATGGGCAACCGTCGTAACCTCTTAGGGTGATGGAAGATGGTATTAGCTCAGGTGAGCCGCATTTCTTCCATACTAATTTGGAAATGATGCATGTGGATGCACCTTCATCGATGATGCACCGATGAACTGTGATGTTCGAGATATTAACTAATATTTGAAAAGCTACCAGGGTGGGGAGGCATGATTCTCCACTATCTAGATCAAAGGTGATGAGTTGAGTATCAGCTGGGTCGACTGCCCCCATGGCGGAAAGAAAGGATTTGCATTGTGATGGACAGGTTTGGAGGATATCCAATACATACATGGTTGTAGGAGACTGTGCTAATTTGTCGACTAGACTATAATTATGGGCTTCCCTAGCACGCGTGTTATGTACATTCTTCCATAAAGGTATGCGGGGTATACGGGGGTTCAGTTCAGTGTTAGGGAATGGAATCATTAATGGTTTTCCTGCTATAGCTGGAGTTTTTTCTAAGGTGGTTGGTGTAGATTCAAGAGGCATGTCATATGGACTACTTCATGTTAGCAGGAGACTATCTTCTTTGCTAGTAAGGAGGATATTGCGATTTGCTAGATTCTCGTGTTGAGTGGGACCTGGGTTTGGATATTTCCCCATTTGTGGTGGAGCCAATTTTATCTCTTGTTGGGTATTCATCACACATTGGTCTGGAATAGGGTTTTTCAAGACGACTGGAGGTGGTGGTTGCAAATAATTTTGTGGGGCCTGTTGAGGGGCGGGCGGTACCAGAGGGCATTGTGTGTTCATGGATTATTTCATCCATTTGTAATCAACAATTTGGGGGAATTGGTGAGTATAATGTACATACTCACCACATAGAGTGCAAGGGAAGTTAGTTCTGAGGTTATTGTTCTTCCCTTATCGTGGTTGATTGTTATTGTTTCCCCCTTGGGGGTTTTGGTTGCTTGATTCTGGTTGCCCCTAGCGAGATGGTTTTGTTGGGGGTTATTTCCTCCTAGTCCCAAATTTTTATTATTTATGTTTTCTCCTTTATTCTTGGCATTATTTCGTTGATGAGTTGGATTTTCCATATTCAATTTCTCAAAATCATGAACTTGTTGAATAGGAGAGGGTTGAACAAAGTTAACACTGATATGTGGTTGTCCTGGTGGAGGAGCAACCAATTGGGGAGGACCAAGAAATGGAAAATATGGATTTATTTATGGAGACGATCCATATGGTGTATATGAAGTTGAATTACTTCTACCACTGTTAGGGTCATATGCATCTGGGGTACTGATGGGGGTCGCCCCAATGGCTGAGGGGGGACAAAAGGATATGAATGTTGGTGAGTGGGGGGAGGGTAATAAGGAATCCCTCCATATGGTTGTGGATACTTATTTTCACCATAAGTAGGTGACAGGTGGTTGTAAGGGTTGTGGTGTGTTATATAACCAATCAACCCATCCGCAACATGGCACATCCCAGGTTTGTCCTGGCGAAATAGTATGGGTCTGGGTGCATCAAGTAATACTGTGTATAAGTAACCTGATTGGGCATATATGAGGTCAAATTCCTAGACCTTTTTCATGGATTCCTCTTCCAATTGAGGAAAAGTGGATGTTACATCCTTTGCGATCACAAGGACGAACAATTTGAGAAACCAATCGAGATGTTGTTCTTTCTTGGTTTTCACTTTACAAAAACTGCATCGTCGATGTCATTCATGGATGTGGTCGGTGATATGGATAGAATTCATTTGTTTGAATTCAGAGAGAAGTTCTAAACCAATTTCATAACGAAATTGTAGTTGGAAAAAGGATAAAAGGTCCTTGGCCAATAATTCAAAGGTCACATGGGACCCTAATTTTTCCTCCGCATACCATTTGGATGATGAACCAATGAGAGTTATTTGAAATAAAATTAAGTGGATGGAATCATCCATGATGTTGTTTGAAGAGAACCATAAGTGGAAGGTCATAACATGGTTGGCAGGGTCTTCCCATGGTTTTCCTTCAAACTTCAAAATGTCTGAAGGCAATTTGGAAGGCATATTGGGCCAAGTGGCATCATACAAGATGGGTTCATTTGTGAGTTTGGTTAAATAAGGAATGTTGAGTGATGCCAAGTATGGAAAAGGGGGATTTGGCAGTGGATTAGTTCTAGCCATTGTGTATGTAGGTAACAGACTTGTCCCTTGAGAGGTATTTGGTGGCTTTGTACTTCTCGCTTGAGAAGAAGTTTGACCCCCGCCTCCTTATGAAGGAGAAATAGCAGATGGATGACCTTGGGTATTTGACCCAAGCAAAGTGGAATCAAGTAAATTTGATCCCAAAACAATATCATTCACTGGGGTGTGAGATGGTTGAGCCGGTGAGTTGGCAAGACTAGGGACTCCTCCTAGAATAGGAGGGAGATTATGCAAGCATCTAGAATGATGAGGATTCTATGGTTCCCTTATGGTTACAACTAGCAAAGTGAATGTGTGCAACTGGTGACAAGAGAGAAATAAATGAACAAGATCTTTTGACCTTCACAAAATAGTATAACTCACAATTGCATGTAATCAAATGAACATCATACATAAATCAACTATAAATAAAAAAGCATGTGGATAGGTGGATTTTGTCTATGTGGGAGAACAAGAAAAACAAAATGCTCGTGTTCTAAAAGACCTATCGTCCTTCCTCTCAATTTATCATTGGGACTTCCAATAGCACTCAATAGTGGGGTTTGAAGCCATTGGAAGAGGAACTAGTGAAGGTTGAAGTAATCAATTATAATGAGGGGTAGAGGGTGCATATACCGAAAGTGCTGGCAATATTTCCCAATGGCCACACAAAATCTGATCAAGGTGCGATTGCAGCCCACAACCTCCACCTAGGTAGATATCCTATGTTTGGACACTAAGTACCTCGTTCAAAGTGAGACATTTAGATTTTTGGCCTAAGAAATGGGTCACAGGATGGATACCCTCACAAGCATTGTGACTCAAGGAGGGATGTGCAGAAAAATCGGACCTCGGCCTTCGACCCTTCACAGGTATCTCCCTGCCTTATGGTATAGGAACACTTGACTTGGAGGATTTGAAATATCCCTATTCTCAACTTATATTGTTTCAAAATGTGAGAACCTGATAATGGGGAGTTATTTGGATGCCTACCCCTGAGATCCTACCTAGACTAAAAAAATTATTTTGGTACCTCCTATGGAGGAAGATTTAGTGTGTTCTTAGAAATTTTTTAGATGTGGTGGGATGAGATATTGGGGTCATGGACCAACCTCGTTTGAATTAAATTGGTGTGGATAATTTCCAAAGAAGTATTCAGATCTTTCAGAGTTCCTTTGAAGTACTTTGTGGGTACTAAAAAAAAGAAATCCTACTTCGACCTCCACTATTCTAATATAAATTATGTTTGTGATGAGTGGCTTTGTGTGCAAGAAAGTGAAAAGTGTGAAAAATATTTTAATAAGTTAAGTGTGAGATTGCAACATGTCAACTTCCTATGGTCCTTACAAATCTTCTTACCTATCTGACTATGTTTCTTTGGTACAACCTTGCAGAATATTTAAATCCCTAAAGAACTAGAAATGTGGACATATGCGTCCCTACAAATCCTTTAAAATCCCTAGAATGTTGTCTATACTAAGAAATTTATTGGAACTATCCTACATTTGTAGACATGTGGGCATGTATGGGCTCGTTACTTGATCTTTTAAACTTTCCTAGTGTGTTGTCTAAACTAAGAAATCTTTTAGAAACTATCCTAAGATTTCAAACATGTGGGCATGTATGGGCCCTTACAAATCTTTTAAGATGATTTCCAAAACTAAGAGGAACTCTAGGGGGGCTTTGTCCTCTCCTAATGATTTTTTAAGGGAGATGAAATTTCTTGTCAACCACCTTTTCTGATTCCCAAGATCACACTTGGGTGTGAGGGAAGAGCATACTTGAGGGTCAAAATTGATTTCTAGTCCCAAATTAGTTGATTGTGTTTGAAAAATAAATAACTTCAACTCAAAATTTCAAATTCCAAATGAGCCATCCATGTGGAAACAAAGCAAAGAGAAGAATAGTGATTATTTTTACCCCTATGTGCTTATGTTATCTAACTTTTATTGTGATAAAGGAATCTAAGTGAAGTGTGACTTCTGTACAAAGTTCAGGAAATTAAAATATGAAGGCAAGGGGCCCTCAAACCACTCATCAAAACCCTTACAATTTGAAAAAAATGAACTTATGCATGGGCTATAGCTATGACATGCACGTAGAGAGAGAAGAGTGCACACAATGCATAGAGTTATGAAGGTTGTCATGTGCACAGTGCACAGAATGCGTGCCTGTGTGCCTCAAAATCCATGCACTTATTGTCATGCGTCGGGAAATAAATTTTCAAGTGAAATTATCTTGCCCTGGCTTTGAATTCTGAATTTGGAAGGCTGGACTAGGCCGGTTTTGGTACCTGCATATCCAAACAATAAAAAAAAAGTGCTCTCAAGACTTAAATAGTGGGGACTTTGATATCGATCCCCAGTATGATCACCAATCTATTGTGTTGGTTTTGTCACATGGGTGAGAAAAAACACAACACTTACATGCTTAATTAAGTCAACTAAACAAGAAAGAGGTTTGTGAGTTGATTAGATAACCAAATACACATGAAACAAGTAAATAGCAATAAAAATAAATAAATAGATGTTTCATGATCCAGATGGATCTCAGCGACCATACACCTCTTCCACTGAATCACCATTTGTAGCCTGTGGTTTTGATAAACCATGATATTTGCCCTTTTTATGGGGAATGGAATGTAATGTCATCTTCATTTGTTAATTACAGACATCATTTAATGATTTCCTAGTGGCCTTATGCACATGCCTACAACATAGTGTTAATGCATTGGATCCCATTAGAACTCTGCAGTTAAGCACGCTCAATCTAGACTAGTACTGGGATGGGTGACCAACCAAGAAGTCCTAGTGTTTTACATGCCTATGGCATTTTATAAACTTAGTCCAATTTATCCCGCATGCATCATGGGAATTGTTCTCCTCTCACTCTCTCATATATAATTTAGGTGAAGGAGGCCCTTTAAGCATGCAATGGAGTGTGATGTAAAGCTTCTTATGAATGAAGCGTAGCCAACATCTCTTTATTTTTAGAGATAAGCTACCCNACCCCATTTTTCCATTTTGTGTTCTACAGTGTTTTTCTATCTTATTCAGTAATAAAAGTTGGGTTTCACTGTATTTATGTGTTCTCTTCTATATTTTTGTGTATTTCATTTTTATATCTCAGCTATATTTATACCTTCATGTCATTCTCAAAATAATCTGGATTAGTGGTATCAGAGTAGTCTGCTCCTTGTCATTTCTCAGAGCAGGTCCCTGATGAGGTCAGGGTATAGAGATTTGGTTCTCAAGCTAGTTTCGCTTGAGGAAAACCACTCTCACTAGCCCAAGTGACCTCCCATAGTGGAAGAAAGGAGATATGATAGAGCAAGAGATCCTTTCAAGACATTTCTCGAGGAATCCCTCGTGCAACAAAGGAATGAGATGATGGAAAAATTTTCTCAAATCCTTCAAAGACTACCAATGGTGACAACCGAGGAATCTTCGACAAGTAACAATTTTGCAGGTGTGATGCTCTTCAAGGTACAAGTCAATTTTGATATCCCTTTATTTGAAGGCCAGATAGATGTAGATACTCTAGAAAAATGGTTTAATCTGCTAGAATTTTATTACTCTGTCCAAAAGTTTTTCGACAGTTAAAAGATCACCTTTGTGCTCCTTAAATTCCTTCCCCGTGTTATATCTTGGTGGGAAGGTTACTTGGAGAGGTACAACATGGATGAATATACACTATTTGAGAGGGAACCCACTGGGGTAGCCTTTGTAGATGCCTGAAAGGAGGAGTTCTACCCTGTTGGAAACTATAATGACCAATACATGAGATGGAAAACTATGCATAAGAAAAGAGACCAGAAGGTGGTGGAGTACACCAACATCTTTCATACCTTGCAATCAAAGTTGGGTATCGAAGACTCCAAGAAGCACCTGGTTTTTAAGTACCGTAGTGGTCTACACAGGTACATCCAAACAAATATGGATTTCTTGAACATCTCCTCACTCGGAGTTGTTTATTGATATGCAGTCAAAATTGAGTAGAAATTCAAGCAACAGAGTAAGTGGGAGAAGCATGGACAGAGAAAGGAAGACCAACCTCAAGAGAGCCAATCTCAAATGCACGCAAAGAAGGGTAATAGGAAGTCTAAGAAAGACACCGAAAAGTGGTGTGAGTTCCACGACAACCCTTGGAACAACACTGATGAATGTCACTCAATACAGTCATTGGTGGTTGAGCTTAAAGACAAAGATTCGAACCCTGACTTGAAACTTGATTCAGAAAATCATATAAGGATACATATCATTGATGCAGAAACCACTGTTACTATTGCAACTGCAACAATCCAACTAGAAGAGGATCTTGAGGAGGGAGATTGCCTCTTCCCTTCACAGATGTGGGTGAAGGGGACCCCACTGCATTTTATTGTTGATAGCAAAAGACAAAAGAACATCATTTCAGCAGAGGTTGTCAAGCAGTTGGATTTTCCAACAACACCACACTCGCAACCATACAACATCAGGTGGCTTCACTAGGGTCAATATCTCCATGTCAGCCAAAAGTGTTTCCTATCCTACGACATCAAGCCCTTCAAGGATGAGGTATTGTGTGATGTTTCCCCACTGGAAGTCTATGAAGTTATATTATTCCAACCATATATGTGGAGGTGTCATGTTTTTTATGAAGCTCAACCTTGTACCGTCATTGTTACTCTGGGGGGTCAGCTATACCGGATACCAGAGGTAGTTCCGACTATTGTCCCACCAAAACAATGCCACAAAGTAATCTCTCATACTGCAAATTTTAGCCTCTTCACAATATGATCAGAAGATGAACAGAAGGAAACTGCAACGAGTGAAACCTCATCCCAAGACCTTTCTATCCAATAGAAGAAGATCGACAAGATTGTATACGAGTACCAAGATGTTCTTGCTTCACCTATGGGGGTGCCCCCAAATTGCCCAATCAAGAAAGGTTATAGAATAACCCTTCATACTCTTCATGTTGCATCTTCACTGACAGAGTCCTCTCACACTTAGGTAGATCATGCAGCTAAATTGGTTGAACAGATCCAACTCCTCCAACAACAGGTTCATGACATCCTTCAACAAGCTAAGTGGCACAACTTCTTCAGTAAGGAAAGCAATGCAGCAAGATTCAGATTTAGCAAAAGTCTTCCCATCTCCCAAGGGAACTTGACACAATGGGGACCATTTCTTCCTAAGGGGGGAGGAATGATCCATATGGATCTTAGTGGCCATCCACCTATTCCACCGAATCACCATTTTGAGCCTATGGTTTTGATAAACCATGATATTCTCCCCTTTTATGGGTAATAGAATGTAATTAGGTCTTCATTTTTTAATTACAGACATCATTCAATGATTTCCTAATGGTATTATGTGCATGCCTAAAACATAGCATTAATGTATTGGATCCCATTAGAACTCTGCAGTTAAGAACACTCAAGCTAGAGTAGTACTGGGATGGGTGACCGACTGGGAAGTCCTAGCGTTTTACATGCCTATGGCATTTTATAAAATTAGTCCAATTTATCCCACATGCATCATGGGAATTGTTCTCCTCTCACTCTCTCATATATAATTGAGGTGAAGGAGGCCCTTTAAGCATGTAATGAAGCGTGATGTAAAGCTTCTTGTGAATGAAGCGTAGCCAACATCTCTTTCTTTTAAGAGATAAGCTACTCCATTTTTCCAATTTGTGTTCTATAGTGTTTTTCTATCTTATTCAGTAATAGAAGTTGGGTTTCACTGTATTTATGTGTTCTCCTCTATATTTTTTTGTATTTCATTGTTATATTTTGGTTATATTTCTGCCTTCATGTTGTTCTCAAAATAATCTGGATCATTAGAGAAGCTTGCAAGAACTAGAACCATGAAAAACAAAAAATGACCATCATATAGCTACCAATGGATCAATATATTGATAAGCTAACACCGTAGAGAAAGGTAGGGACTTATGAATCCCCTCTTCCTCCTTGGGAGGGCTCTTGAGTTCCCTAATAGAGAGCTCTTCTCTTCATACAATGGAAAATGACGATGGTGAAGAAATTCAATGCCAATTCTCTCAAGTGGTGAGTGGAATGGCCCTTGCTATAGTGCTTGAATGATTCAAAGAGATAAGAGGATTCTCCAAGAATAATTATTGCAGCATAATAATACCTTGAAGTTATTATTTTTCTAACACACCCATGGCAGATATTTATAGTGTCCATTCATGGCAAGATATAATTGGTTCATAGTGTGAACAAGGGGCCTTTTAGGGAATTTCCAAGCCCTTAACCAACCTCCAAGCTAGATTTTTCTCAGATCTGAGTGTCAAATTGTGTTGGGGGTCGGACTAGAAGTGGTTGAGAGGTCAACAAGATTCATAAATTCTTTTTTCATGAGAAGTGCATGGATTTTCTCATAGACAGTCGCACATCTTGCGCACAATACGCTCTGAGGGTTGCGTTAGCCTGCACACTATGCACACTTCCTTTGGTGAATTTGGTCACTTTGATTTTTGAACCAAGTATATAGTTTGTTTCCTTTTCGATGGATTTTGGTGTTGTAGGTGGACTAATTGTTACTGGAATTGATGTCTTTCTTCCACCATTGTGTGCAATGTTGCAAATGATTTTTCAGTGATAACAAATTGACTTGTGGACCCCTTTCCTAAGGATTGATGTATCTAATGATGTGGCTTACCTTAAAGTCGCAACTATTGTATGATTTAAGCACAGGATGTTTGCCCAGATAACAGGACAATTCAACCAACTATTTCTATAAAAATAATCTACATAAGTTGTAATTGGTTACAAGAATATTTGGTATCCTCTGTATATTTTTAATTAAGATGACATCAAACAACTTTAGAAACGAAATATTCTCAAGTTTGTTTATAATTGTAATATTTCTGACATTAGAAGAGGAAAGGGAAAGTTTAAAATGAGAGAGAGCATATTTGCTCCAGGTTAGGCTGGGTTTAGAGAATAGAGGATAGTCGACGGACTTCATGTGTGAAAAAAATTGCATCTGCACCTCTTGATTGAATAATAAAGATATGGAAAGTTGTGGTATCAATTTATGAGTGCTTAAAGTTGTAGTTTATGTAGTCTTTTTCCCCTACTAAGGAGGAAGGGCCCTCCTCTTTAGTAGGGTTTTTGTTCTTCTATTATTAGTTAGATTAGCATAACTAGATCATCTTGTTATTATGTTTCTTAGTTCAATTCCTGGTGTAGATAGTTGATGTGAATGGATTATTTTAATTATAGTTGTTGTAACATACCCATGATGGGGCATAAAAATTTCATTCTTCCTAAGAAAATCAATACCCTCATTCGGGGTCTCTATTCCATTCTTCTCTTCCATAGTTTTCCAACCACGGTTTCCATGCTCTGAACCGAGCTTAGAGTGAGAAGATGTCCTGTCCCAAGTTCTTTAGGTTCTTCTATCCCTCTATACTTACATATGACCGTGGGATATGACCAAATGCCAATACAACCACCGCGCGAATCCTCTGTAGTGGAAAATCTATGAAGTTCAAAATCTAACATCACTTGTCCTCAGGGATTTCAACGGACCTGATGCACTTAGGGACTTCGACGTTCAGAAATTTAGAATGTTCCAAATCCTTTTATCTGGGATGTACTCTGTACCCAAATTTATAGATCGAGCACCATGTGTCCCTCGTGATCAATTATTGTGATCCACTTCGGGACTTCAGAGTTTGGGATTTTTGAATTCTCCAAATATTTTTCTCCCTGGAGTTATAGATCAAGTGCCACACGTCCCTCATGATCAACGACTGTGATCCACTTTGGGGCTTTGATGTTCGAGAGTTTCAAACACTCCAAAGCCTTTTCTCCTCCGAAGTACTTTGTACTCAAAGTTATAGATCGATTGCCACATGTCCCTTCGTGATAGATGACTATGGTCCACTTTAGGACTTCGGTGTTCAAAGGTTTCAAACATTCCAACACCTTTTTCCTCTAAAGTACTCCGTACCCAGAGTTACAGATTGAGCGCTATGCATCCCTTCGTGATCGATGGCTATGGTCCACTTTCGGACTTCATCATTCAGGATTTTCAAACATTCCATTGCCTTTTTCCTCTGAAGTACCTTGTACCTGGGGTTACAGATCGAGCACCATGCGTCCCTTCGTGATCGACGTTTGTGGTCCAATTCGGGACTTCGACGTTCGGGAGTTTCAAACATCCTAACACCTTTTTCCTCGATGTACTCCATACCCAAAGTTATAGATCTATCGCCATGCATCCCTTCGTGATCGATGACTGTGGTCCACTTTGGGACTTCGACGTTCGACAATTTCAAACATTCCAACGCTTTTTTCCTTTGAAGTACCCTGTAGCCAGAGTTATAGATTGAGCACCACGTGTCCCTTCGTGATCGACGGTTGTGGTCCACTTTGGGACTTCGGCATTCAGGAGTTTCAAACATCCCAACATATTTTTCCTTCGAAGTACTCAGTACCTAGAGTTACAGATCGAGCACCAAGCATCCCCTTCCCAACAAATGGTTTCGATGGACTTCAACACTTCAGAACTTCACTCCTCGCATTCCTCCAGAGTGTTCTTCTCTGGACTCAATGATCTACTTCCATGTGCCTTCCTATGATAATGTAGGATCTACTCCAACACTTCGACACTTTAGGGATTTTTGAAGCACCTCGAATCCTCCAAACTCCTAGAATCCCAGTCATTTCACCAACCACGTGGGTGAGGTATGAGTGTGCCAGGGGCTAACACGTAGCTAGGTCAGGGGAAACACATGCCCTCGTCGCTCTGGTCTGATTTTCTTTCAACTTCCCTCAATTTTTCATGGTCATGATCTGGCCAATACCAATTTGTTCATCGATCGACGGTTCACAGTGATTGCGGGGCCCCAACATGCTCACTCTTTATTGGAGAGCTCAATCTTTGCAATCAGAAAAGTACTCACCCAACTTGGTCTAATAAAGGATTTTTATCCTCCACCCCGATGAGATCAATGGAATTGGTGAATTACAGGCCATGAACTAGCACATCTGCTAATTTCACCTTCATGCTCCACAATGATTCCCCACCATCAATCTTTGTTCACAGATCGACGATTCACAGCGATTGTGGGGCCCAATCTCCGCAATATGGGAAGTGATCGCCTTACTCTTTCTAATTGTGGTCGTTGATCTTCCATCCCCAACTAGATCAACGAAGTTGGTGAATTGCAGGTTGTGAACTAGCACGTCCGCTAATTACACCTTCACACTCCACAATGATTCCCCACCATTGATCTCTGTTCATAGATCGATGGTTCACAGCGATTGCGGGGCCCAATCTTTGCAATATGGGAAGTGCTCGCCTGACTCTGTCTAATCGTGGTCATTGATATTCCATTCCCAACGATATCAACGATGTTGGTTGATTGTGGTCTGTGAACTAGCATGTCCACTAATTTCACCTTTGCACTCCACAATGATTTCCAACCATCAATCTAATCGAGCGGCTGGTGTTTGATTCATTAACTCCAGTGGGTCTTTGAGTTGATCTGATGATTGAGATATTTTTTCCTCCCAATGAATGGTTCACATTCATCTCCTCAGTTAGGCTCTTCATTCATCTATGTCTCTTTTTACTTAGGGATTTCGGGTAACTTTGACTATTGTGAAGTTTGACATTCCAGGTGTCGAACTCTCGAAACTCCGAAACCATTTTGAACTAGCTCCTTTCGATCTTAGCGCAGGGTCCCTAGAACAGGGTCACATGGACCTTCAAATGATTCTCAGCATATTATCTCTACTCTTAGTTGGGTTTTAGTTAAGGCCTTGGGTGCAACTTCAGGGTCTCTCAGGGAATCATTGTGGAGCACTATTTTCACCTTCGCGCTCGACAATGATTCCCCACCATCAATCTTCATTCACAGATCGATGGTTCATAGCGATTGCAGGGCCCAATCTTTGTAATCTGGGAATTACTTGCCTGAATCTGTCTAATTGTGGTCATTGATATTCCATTCCCAATGATATCAATGATGTTGGTTGATTGCGGTCTGTGAACTAGCATGTCCACTAATTTCACCTTTGCACTCCATAATGATTTCCAACCATCAATCTAATAGAGCGGCTGGTATTTGATTCATTAACTCCAGTGGGTCTCTGAGTTGATATGATGATTGAGATATTTTTTCCTCCCAATGAACGGTTCACATTCATCTCCTCAATTAGGATCTTCATTCATCTATGTCTCTTGTTACTCAGGGAGTTTGGGTAAATTTGACTATCATGAAGTTTGACATTCCAGGTGTCGAACTCTCGAAACTCCGAAACCATTTTGAACTAGTTCCTTTCGGGCTTAGTGCAGGGTTCCTAGAATTAGGTCACATGGACCTTCAGATGACTCTTGGGCTATGAGTTCTACTCTTATCTGGGTTTTAATTAAGGCCTTGGGTGTGACTTCAAGGTCTCTGAGGCTACACGTTTGAAGGAAACACCTTCCTAGTTCGTAGAGCCCTAAATTATTAAATAGGGAAGTGTAAACTCGTGAGGTTATCGAGAGGGTAGCAATTCCAAGAGGCTTGCTCCGATTATAGAGCTGTGAGGTAGCTCCCTCAAGAAAACACCTTCGATAGTTAAACTAGAGCATAGGGGGAAATCATAAGCATAATTTCTCAAGGAAACCAATGTATATACATAATTTAATCTTTTCAATGCAGAAACCATTTAAAGATAAGTAAATACATGCATGCAACCATTAATTTCGAGTTTAACTCATAAAGTATGGAAACACTTATCAGAACTAGATAACGTGAAGCGACTACTGGAAGGGGTGCCCGTTTCCACCCAACAATAGGCTGAGTCACTCCTAATGGATTTACCACTAGACACCCCCAAGCTAGACCAGGATGCTTTGGGGATTGGATCTCTTATTCTTGCACATAAATAGATAGGGACAAAGGTTATTGTCCTTCTCCCAACTTAGTCTCTATTTCCCATGATCAGAACACACTCTTTTCATAGTTCTTCCTCAAATTCGATAGTTTCATCTCTCATCCCTGCACTCTTTGAACATTTTCCTCTCTGACCACCACACTTTCCTTTCTTTCCTGTTCTAGAAAGATTGTGTGTGGCCTTATCAGTCTGTGCTCAATTCTGAAAGGATTATAGGTGGGAGGTCTTCCCCATCCCCTCATTAACTCTTGCGGAGGTATTCCCACCTACCAGCATTACTGTAATTCATTCCTGGGTCAGAGAGTTGTTATGATCCTGAGTAATTAAATCTAGCAAGGTACTGGTTCGGTGAAGGTTAATGCAACCATTCCTAGTCCCCTCCACCATCTCTTTGATAGAATTTGTGGTCTCTCTTTGCACATCCCCTTTCCAACAGTCATGCAACATGTATCCATTTTCTATTAAAATAATAGAATTTACATTCATCGACCTTTTATACAAAGGTCCATCAAATCACACCTTTGAGTTTGCCATAGTTTCTTGGCCAATATAGTTCTATTTACAAACTGGGGGAAATGGGGTGTTACAATTCCCTCCCCCTTAAAGGAACATCATCCTCGATGTTCTATCTGTCAACATGCTATGTATATACAGAAGTAAGAAAAATTGAATAAGCATGACTCATGGCATTCTCCATTTCCCACGTAGCCTCATCTGGGCCAAATTGTTTTGTAGCAACCCAAATTGATTAATTTTTATCTGTTATCCACAATTTTGGTCATCGTGATGATGTTATGATGATGTTATGATGATGGAAAATCAAGCTCTTCACTAAGAACACTTTCCTGAGAAAATTTACATTTGTATGCTTCCAGAAATCACATTTTTAAAGAGAGTTCACAGGCTACCTATATATTTGCCTGCGAGAATGCCTGATTCTCACAGGCTGCATTAAGCTGGAGTATGAGAGGTTCACACTGTACCTAACTTTCAGGGTGCAAACATCTTCTTAAAGAGGAAAAGGATGAAGTTCTCGAGCCTTCTAGAAGGGAATCTTCGAGAAGAATGAGTTGGCTAGTGAATGGTTATTTAAGTACTGGTTTTCATGATATCTTGGGATCATTTCCTATCCAAGTAACTAATCTATCTTCTCCTATATATTGAGGAGATGGATCATGGAAAAGGTTAGAAGAAAACTAGAAAGAGATTGATTGGAGAATTAGTGCAAGACTGTATGGAGGACTGATGCTACAACAGCTAGAGACAACAGCAAGGTCATCAAAGGTGGTTGATTTTCTTCATGCATGAGCAAGTGTGTGTGTCAGAGCTAGGAGCCATCGAAAGGAG
>SNQJ01S0047399.1:119997-141310 GCA_010110895.2 Picea sitchensis | reverse complement strand
CATTCTAGACACCTGACGATGTAATTATCCACTTCTTTCTTCATTCTTGGCAAAAAATATTGGCTTCTTACTGCTGCAATTGTCTTATTATATCTCGGGTGCCCAACATATGGCACATTGTGCATCTCCTTCAACACTGCATTTTTCATCTCATTGGAATTCAACACATACACCTTACCTTTGTACATGAGAATTCCATCTTCTTTCATCTCATAATAATTAAATTTTTGCTGAAAATTTCCTTGTTACAATGTCTCTTTTATTTTTAAATAATTATGATATGAATTTGATGTTGCAATAACTTTGTCTTTCAGATATGTTTCGTACATGCTAATGGTTTCAATATGTACTTCATGATCTCTCTTGTTGAGTGCATTGACCACTTGATTTTTCTTTCCCTTTATGTGCTTAATTTCGAAGTCATACTCACTCGGAAATTACAACCATCTACTTTGCCTAGCATTTAGTGTTGGTATTTCAAACAAATGCTTCAGACCATAGTGGTATGTCCTTAACTCAAATTTCTTACCCACAAGGTAATGTCTCCACATTTTCAATGCATGTACAATCCCTGCTAACTCCAAGTCATGGGTAGCATAATTCCTCTCATCCTCTTTTAATTTTATGGACTCATAGAATACCACATGATCCTTTTTACTAAGGACTCCACCAATCCCTTCCCTACATGCATCGGTGCACACAACAAAATCTTATTTTGGATCTGCAATCTTCAATATTGGAGCACTTGTCAATATTCCCTTCAAATGTTGAAAACTCTCTTCACACTTGGAAGTCCATTCGAACTTCACACTCTTCTTTTGCAAAGAAGTGATTGGACTTGCAATTTTTGAAAAACCTTTTATGAATCTTCGGTAATAATCGGCAAGACCCATGAATGATATGACCTATGTAACATTCTTTGGCATTGTCCATCCTCTAATGGACTCTATCTTCTTAGGATCCACTTCTATCCTTGTTGCTAATATTATATGCCCTAAGTAGTGAATCTTCTTTTTATAAAAGATGCACTTACTTAGCTTAGCATATAATCTGTGCTCTCTCAAAACTTGTAACACCATCCTTAAATGTTTCTCATGTTCCTCTTATGATTTGTAATATACGAGTATGTCATCTAAGAACAAAACCACAAACTTGTCTAGGTACTCCCTGAAAAATCCATTCATCAAACACATAAAAATTGTTGGGGCATTTGATAGTCCAGATGGAACTATCATGAATTCATAATGCCCATATCTTGTTCTGAATGTTGTATTGTTGATGTCTTCTTCCCTTATCCTTAATTGATGATAGTCCAATCTCAAGTCAATCTTTGAAAATATTCTTGCATCTTTCAGTTGATCAAACAAATCATCAATTTTGGGTAAAGGATATTTCTTCTTTATGGTAACCTTATTAAGTTTCCTGAAATCAATACATAGCCTAAAGGTTCCATCCTTCTTCTTCACAAACATAACTGGGGCTCCCCAAAGTGACACACTTGGGCGTGTATAACCCTTTTTTAACAACTCTTCAAGATGCATCTACAACTCCTTCAATTATGGTGTACCCATTTTGTATGGTGTCTTAGACACCGGGGTAGCTCTTGGCACCAAATCGATAGAGAAATCAATTTCTCTCTTTGGTGGAAATCATGGGACTTCTCTAAAAACATCTTCAAAATCCCTCAAGACTGAATGGTCTTCAATGCTTGTCTCTTTATATTTGGCTGCCTCCTCCATATGGATTGCAAACACCCGACATACCTTCCTAAAGCTCTTCTTTAATTGCATAGATGAAATCTCTCTAAAAGCTACAGCTCTTAGAATGCCTTGAATCTTGCATTGTTTCTCTTCCTCATCAAGACATGTGATTGTCTTGTTGTAATAGTCTAGAACAACATGATGCTTTTCCAACCAATCCATGCCAATTCGACAATCATATGAACCCAATTGTATGATGTTTACTTCTATCTTCATGTTGAGTCCATTCATGTCTATTTGAAAATATTTAACCAACTCATTGATCTTTCTCTTAGCCCTTGTCGCTAACTGAACTAACCAAGATTTCTTATGCTTACTTCTTTTCAAGTAAAATATTTCAACAATGTTAGCATTTATGTAACTATGGCTAGCTCTGGAATCAATTAAAATTTCTATGGGTTGGTTATCAATCTTACCTTCCACTTCGATCATGGGGGATTGATATTATGTCTGCTTGTTGTTCAAGGCTACATAAAACCTTGGCATACTTCCTCCCATGTCTTCCACTATTTCGGCCTCCTAAATGTTGTGGACAGTCCTCATTTTTTTTCCTTTATGAGGGAAGTCCCTATATAAGTGATCTCCCCCCCATCCCCAACATTGAACAGGTTGTTGCCTTGGAATTTTTCCAAATGAATATGCATTCTTTTGATCATTTTGGGTTGTCTGGCCTTGTTGACTTGCTTGGAAGTTATTTCTAAAAAGGGGGTGGATTAAAACCTTTCTACCTTTGATCCTTTTTCTCTTTCATCTTATCGTTCCAAGCCTTTTGGAATATTGGCCTCCCTTTGCTTTGCTCATAAAGGTGCCTTGCTCTCATTATGGTTTCCTCCTTGGGGTTCTCATATTGAATCTTGCCACTATAGAAGGAGGGTAACCCACTTAGAAACCTTTGGACTTTAACCTTTTCATCCTTGATGAAGTAAACATACTTCAACAATTCAAAAAACCGCTTTTCATATTCCTCCATTGACATGGTTCCCAACTTGAGTTCAAAGAAATATTTCATATTTCTCTCATACTAATGCTCAGAAAAAATACTTCTCTTGGAAATTTCCTTTGAATTTCCTCCATGATATTCTCTTCTCATCGAGGTTCTTGGATTTATTAAGTTGATCCCACCACATGGCTTCCTTTCCTTGCAAGTGGTAGGTGGAAATCATAGCTTCTACCTGGGATGGGTATTCATGCAGCTGTAAATATTTCTTCATTTCCAAAATCCAAGCCTATGCCTCTTCTCCTTTCTTCTCACCATTGAAAGTAGGTGGCTTGATTTTCATGAGTTCGTCTTGCAAGATGTTTTCCTCAGGCCTTCTTCTTTACCTCCGAACATGAGACACACTTGGGTTGCTTCCTGGTCTTGAAATTGCACGAGTTCTTCTAGTGGACCACCTTGGAGAATTATGGATCCTTCTCTTGCTTCTTGACTGCTTATCATTTCCACGATCATCCTTTTTTCTATGAGATCTAGATGTTGATACTTGTCTAGCACTAGTTGTTTGCTTGGTGCCAGGATCTTTGTTAATTTTCTTATGTAACATATTTAAACTTTGAAGTACCTCTTCTTGAGCCTTTATAATCCTTTCATTATCATCCATGTAGAGTTTCACTTCCCTATGCATACTTCTCATAGTGACAGTCTCTTGCCTATATCTTCTTTCATTTGACTTTGTCTCAACATTCCCCATGCTAATATGCATACCTCTGAATTATTACCCTTTGTTGTAAGACCCTTGAGAATCCTCCATAACTTTAGTCCTCATATAAGAACTAAGTTTCTTTCTATACCTCTAATTCTGCAAGATGTGCAGCCAAAATTTTTTGATAGGTTAAAATAATTAACAAGATCCATGAATTTATGTACAATTGTGTTCCCATATTATACCAAAATTATTTCTTTCATAAGTTCACCCAAAAAGTTTCAACACTTAGATTATTTTTCCATCTATTCGGACTCATGGAATCGTGGACTTACAGACTCATGAAAGCGTAATTCTCTCTTTCATAAGTCCGTCTGAAAAGTCTCAACACTTAGATTATTTTTCCATCTATTCAGACTCACATACTTTTGAACTCACGAAAGAATAATTCCCCCTTTCATAATTCTGTCAGAAAAGTCTCAACACTTGAGTGTTTTTCACTTCTTCGGACTTTCAAACTTGCAGACTCATGGACTCACAATATTGTAACCTTTCTTTCTTAATTCTGTCTAAAAATTCTCAACACTTAGTCATTTTTCCACTTCTTCAGACTTACAGATTCACAGACTCACATTCTTGTAATCTTTCTTTCATAAGTCCATCCAAAAAGTCTCAACACTTAGTCTTTTTTCCACTTCTTCGGACTTGCGGACTCACAATATTGTAACCTTTCTTTCATAATTCTGTCTAAAAAGTCACAACACTTGGTCATTTTTCCACTTCTTTGGACTTGCGGACTCACAGACTCACAATCTTGTAACCTTTCTTTCATAAGTTCGTCCGAAAAGTCTCAACACTTTCTCTTTTTTCCACTTCTTTGGACTTGTGGACTCATGGACTCACAATATTGTAACCTTTCTTTCATAAGTCCGTCTAAAAAGTCTCAACACTTAGTCATTTTTCCACTTCTTCGGACTTGCGAACTCACAATCTTGTAACCTAACTCACAATCTTGTAACCTTTCTTTCATAAGTTCGCCCAAAAAGTATCAACACTTAGTCATTTTTTCACTTCTTCAGACTCACGTACTCATAATAAGTCCCAACACATTTCCATTTTCTAACTTTGCGGACTCACAGACTCATAATAAGTCCCAACACTTAGTCATTTTTACCTTTGCGGACTCATGAACTCATAATAAGTCCAACAATTAGTTATTTTCTAACTCCCTACCTCTGTGTACCTTCCACCATGGAAGTACACATCACATGTCGCCATGTCAGCTAACACGTGGAATCCACGCCATGCTGACGTCATCGTACAAAGAAATACCAAAATTTTCCAATTTTCCCTATTTTCCCTATTTTCCAAAATCTAAAAAATGCTCAAATTCGCCCAAAAATGAAATTCCTTCTTGGTAGTCAATAGAGCTTTGCGACTAAGATCAATACAACCAAATAAATCCTTGTACATAAAAATTTGTTCGTTTCTTTTCTAATTCGACACTTTCACTTCAAATTTTCCATTATTTAGCTGCGGGAACTTGGGGCTTTTGCTCAGTTTAATCCAATTTCACCACGGAACACTATAAACATTTTGTCAAACAATTTGCAAACAAAATCTTCCTGACATTATGTCAAATTGTTCTCTTGCAAACTCTTTAATTTTCACTTCTGTGTTCCACTTACTTGGCCCATCCAGGCTCAGTGTTGAAAACTGGGCTCTGATACCACTTTGTAACGTACCCAACCACCATGGTTGGGCCACGTCACGCAAAAAAAACTTCTTTTTATCAACTTTGATACCATTTTAGTAACGTACCTAGCCTTCATGTAGGCAAAAATATGCGCAGAATACACATAACAAGAAACTTCTGCTAATTAAATCCATTCCTTTGTTGTTATCCATTTTCCCACAACCTACAACTACAATTTATAACAGATTTAGCTACCGCAATAACCATAAAACATATGCATCTGAAACATGTTAATAATCAACATGAGATACAACTAAAATGTTCATTACAACGGCATGTAAGTCATTCTTATTCACGCAGAGTTCATGCATGGAAATAACACATGTAAATAACTTAGTACAAGATATAAAACTTATCTTAAACAAGAATTGTGTAACCAACTACTTGGGACGGACGTTCCACCCAACTGTAGACTGACTATTCCAAATCTCAACATCCATTCATCCCCGAGATGAGGCTAGAAATCCACAAAAGAGGGTGGTCTCTCAAAGTCCACTCACAACTCATAAATATCTCAACCCAATTGATATTCTCCTACAGTTATCCTGACTTTTCCACCAGCTCTCTTTCGCTTGACCTACCTAACCCAAGGAATGTACCATTCTTTAATAAAGATTAACCCAAGGGATGTACCATCCATTTATCAAGGCTAACCCAAGGAATGAGCCATTTGTTTATCGAGGTCTCTCTGGCATAGGTAGCTAGGAATCTCTCAGCTAGGAACTCAAGGGAAATTGTTGCTAGGAAAACTATCAGCAAACCAACAACAACACTTGTTGTTTCAGTGAAACTCAAGTAGTAGTTCACTCTCTCATCCTGAAAACTGGGCTCTTCATTTCTCCAGCTCCAATTCACTCCAGTTGCACTCCAGAATTTTCCCTCCTATGGCCGCACCAACTCCCCCTCTCCATGTTCGCTTCACAGACACAAACTTGACTAACCCCAAATAGTTCAAATTTGTGTTACTTCTCCAAGCAGATTGTACTCAACCCCAATGTGCCCAATAACTTCAGGATGTGACCACTCACACCCACCCTCGTACATGTATTCAATGATTGGCTTTGGAAACACTCAATCAAAAATATGTGATCACTCGCACCTACCCTCTTACATGTATTCAATTATTGGCTTTGGGAACACTCAGTCAGACATCAAAAGGTTCATATACAATAGCAAATTTAGGAAAACAAGATAAATATATAAACGGTAAATTTTCCCTTAGATCCCTCTTGGCCATTATCCTAGACACTCCCCTCTCTTGTGGATTAATTTAGCCCCCATATCTTGTTTGTGTCCCCTTAGCAGTTGGAATCATATTTTTATTAATAAAACAAATAAATACAATTCACATATTACATCGCTTGGTCGTAGCCACATATTATATCTACATAAGAATTAATTAAGTTACTGGGGATTATATTGGGAATGTTACAATGATGGAGGTTGTTGGCCCTTGACCAATTTTTTAGGATCCTTGATCATTTTTGACAATTTTTGGGACTTCGAGAGGCTGTCGAAGGTGGAGCACAAGACGAAGCGAAGATCGCGGGATATTGGCCCCTTTTTAGGGGTTTTTGGGTTTTTGGGCTTATGTAACGGGTATGGGAATGTCGTCCCATGGGTTTACCCATGCTTAGGCCTATTTTGTAATGTATAAATAGAAAGTTGGGCGATGTAGGAAGTAGTTCGATCTATGTGATTGAAGGGTTGTAAGGTGTGCTAAGTGCTAAGTGTTAATTGCTAAGTGCAAGTGGTAACTGTAATTTCTTTGTAGATACTGTGTGAGGCTTGCAGAGCTAAGTTCAAGTGATTGTAAGAGACTGTGGAAGGCTTTGTGTTGTAACTCAAGGAAGGAGGATCTAGTGAGGTGCGCAGATCTCCCGTCCTCTGCAGAGTAAGATCTCAAGGCTCTGTGCATGTAATGATTCACTGAAGATAATAAAGAGACGAAGAGTTGGTGGACGTATCCCCAGGGTGGGGGTGAACCACGTATATACTGTGTTGTGAATGCTTTATGCTCTATGATTGTTCTTTTGTTTATATGACTAAATGCTTAGTGCATTGTTAGATGATGAATGAATCTGATATGGTAGCTTAGTGCTGAATAATGTGAATGAATTCTAGATCTGATCTATGTTAGTATGCTTAATGCTTGGATTTATTGAATCTATGTGAATACTGTGTCGATATGTTATTAGGGTTTAGTTGCACTATAAACTAAGACTGAGTATTAATCAAATATAACTGCTAAGTGCTTGTTAAGGTGTTGTAATCATAGATCTGTGTCTCAGCTAAGGTTGCATACACTAGAGTCCTGCAACCACCCCTGCCTCTACCTCGGGTGAGACTTCGTCTACTTCGCAGGTGTTGCCGAAAGGGTTGGTAGTTAGCGTTTTGTTGGTGTGTTGTTGTAGCGTTGAACCCCGGTTCTACCCTTGTACCAACAAATGGTTCTATTGTCGGGACCTGAAACTGTGATTGCTAGGAACTAAGAAAGAAGAAGCTTTGTGTGAAGATCTGATGTGAAACTGTGATTGTTGGGAACTGAGAAAGAAAGAAAGCTGTGTGCGTAGATCTGTTGCCTGAGTGTGCAGTATTCTATTGACCTGTGAAGCTTTGTGCTAAGAAGAGAATTCAGATCCGAAGAAAAGAGGTAAGATCTGAAAGCTTTGTGCTCTGATAAAGGTAAGAATAGTGAAAAGTTTTAGATCTGGAAGCTTTGTGCTCTGCTGAAAGTAAGATTAGTGGAAATTTTTGTTTCAAGAGTATGGATCTAGGTATGTTTGATAAAAAAATTCCTAGTAGGGAACAACTAGAAGAAATAATATTTGATGTAAGTAGATCTGATAAGAATAGTGAAAGATATGTTATTCCTATGCATAGAAAGAATGTTTGGACTAACAAATGGATGCAGGATCCTAGAAATAATTTTTTGCAGGTTAGCTACAATGATTCTAGTGCACAGTATAGGAAGGGTTGGGGATCATTTAAGAGAAAGAGAGGATTGAATCTTTGTTACAGTTGCAGAAGATCGAGACATCTCGCTAAGGAATGCCCTGGAAGAATACCTAGTTGTCTTTGTTGTAAAGCTATGGATCATGAAGTTTTAGATTTCCCTAGAATGATTGCTAAGGTTGAAAGAATGAATATGAGACAAGAAAACCCTGAGGAAGGTCAAGAAACTAAGATCATGATAGAACCCCAGAAAGGTATGTTAGAAAGTTATAAAGAGAAAGGGTCAGAGGAAGATCGGATTATGTTATTGCAGTTGAAAGAAACTTTGAATGATCACATAAATATCAACTTATTAGAGATCTTCAAAGAAAAAATTGGCAGAAACAAGAATTAGGAGACTTCGGCATATTTGTGTTCTGGATGGGGAAACACATGTGAATATCATGACAAAAGAACTTGGGAAATTTAGGAAAGCACGCTATGATTCCTTCATTGGGAGGAATAGGATTATTTAGAGGAAAAGTTGATAACCCTATGTGGAAGACTCACCCAGATATCTATGAGTGCTGGTGGAATTTCAACAAAGGAAGATTTTAGGGTTGTTAAATTTATTGAAACGATTACTTATTCTTTATATTAGGAAAACCTTGGATTTAAAAGGATCATGCAGAAGGAAAGAAGAAGAGTCTTAGAACAAAAGAAGACTTGAAGAGATTTCATGACTAAGGAGAATACACTTGATTGAAGCAGGGGTATAGATGAAACTATTTAAAACCAACAAGAAACTTGGATGTCAAAGTTGGAAGAACACAAGAAGAAGACTCCTGGAGACTAAACCTACCCAGGATAAAGAAAGTATTGCCCTTGAATCTAGGAAATAATCTCCAACGTGTGAAGTTACTATGCCAGATAGAGATAAGAATCGAATGGAAGAGAACTAGCAGAGGCGAAGGTCATTTGGAAAGGGCTAGAAACAAGTAGAAGAGATCAAAGATCGAAAAGTTCCAGAAGGTTCAAGAGGGAACCGCCAAAGAAAGAATTACCAAAGCTGGGACTTAGTTTGGAACAATACCACATGGCATACTCCATGGAGAAATGTATAGTCGTTGGAAGCCAAGTATAATGGATTAGACTACTTACGAATGGTTAGAGCGACATTGAGGGTGGAAACCTATCATCCAGGAGCCGTTGGAAGTGACACCCGTAATGGACATAATTGAATTGATGAAGGCTTCTTTCCTGTTGGAGAGATCCGTTCCCTAGTTATCTACTTATTCCATCGAGCCTTGTACTGAGAACACTTTTTTCCAATCGTGATTATCTGAGATCGCCAAATTTTTGATTTCGCGCAGTGGTCATCGAGCTATCGCTATCCATCCTATTGCATTGAGTATTTACTCTTTAAACCAGAGATATTATTCAACTTGAGCATGTATATGTCAAGAACTTAGCGGGTCGAAGAGTGCATTGAAGGAGGTACTCATCGACCTTATGATTGAAAGTAATGTCTGAAAGGGTAATGTATGTAGGTGTACAAGCATCGTGAGAGGAGTGAAAGACTCTCTGTCAACTGCATGAATCAGGACCATCCTGGTCGTCATATGAAAAGAGAACCAAGCACAAGATGACCTAGCAAATCTTGAAGCTAATCAGGTGTGCAGAGCTACATCACACGCCTCACGGCTGGCGGTGAGTTGTGATAGTGTGTTGAGAGATTTTGATTACACCATAGTTACTTCATACCTCCCAAAGGGGATCGCAGCGTGGTCCTGGCGTAGCGGACAAAGGCCAGGAACCGGCCGAAGGGAAGACCGGAGATCAAGACTTAGCGGTGCATCCCGAGAAAGGCGCCCCGATTATCACTACACAGTCGGTGATGAAAAGAAGTAGAAGAGATAAATGGGAAATAATATGAACAAAAACAAATTTGTGCTTAGCCTAGAGATGAGGCTAAGCCCTTGAAGAAGTGGAAGCTTTCTCCCCCAAAACCCTCTTCCCGGAAGAAGCATAAGGAACCTTGACTAAGATGCAGACCGTGCTCATTGTCGATGACTTTGACTCATGCATCGCAATTGTAAATGATGCCTCGTGGAAATCTTGCGAAACAAGAAGCCAAGCGGGAGATGTGTACTACAAAATCAAAGAGGTTGAACTCGGTACATCAGGCCCTCCAATCTAGTCCGCGTGGTGTCCACTGCTGTTATTGGAAGAACCGAGTTGGGAGATAGGCGGTAACTCATGAGACCTAGATGATGCGGTGAGCTTCGCCCTTCGCCATGCAAGGAAGAAAGCAGAACAAACCACGGGCCTTGAAGCATGTATAAGAGAAGTAGTCATTAGAACAACGTCGAGTTGGAGCGAGGAGAAGGTTGCTCTGGAACAAAGTTTGAAAGAAGGAGAAACATACAGTTAGGGAGAAAAACGGGTTTCGAGCAGCTTCGAGAAGTGAAAGAAGCGTTAAGCAGTCACTTTGATGCATTGGCGGATTATATCCAAAGGAAGACAGAGTCTAGCACCGAGTAGAGCCCAGCTCGGAATCTATCCTGTAGCTACAACAAAGAATAGAAGACTTAGAGCTACGAGCGGTTGCGAGCACTCGTAGGATGTGAGGGATCAAAGGGAATCAACTGCTCGTACCGGTTGAGAGAATAAAGTCCCTTGCCATAGAATGGAAACAAATAAGTAATTGCAATGCCTATACTTATGAGCAACTCACTGAATATTCTGAATTAAAGGCACTGGAATCACAACTAAAGGAAGCAAAGAAACAAGTAGAAACAGTACAAGCACAGTTGAAGCCCTTGTCATTTGTTGAAAGGATGAAGTGATCCCAAGAGCGTTAGACTACTCAACAACGGTCCACCATTCAGAACATAGTCGTAGGTGACTGGAGACTTCAACCAATATGGGACAAGGCTTACCCGATTATTCCAGTCGAAGAGAATTTGAGGGCGAGCTGGAGCAAGTTTCCTCCAAGCGAGCGGTGCTTGGGGGACACCTTAGCGAAGATTTTATCCAAAGAGTTTGTTGGCGGGGGTGAGTAACAACAGTGAAGCATCTCAAGCCAAGCTTGAGTATTTTGAGGAAAAATTACCCAGTCCAGTTGACCGGGGCCCGAGTCACGGTGAGTGTTGGGGTCATGTTGGCCTTGACCAATTTTTGATGATCCTTGGTCATTTTGACCATTTTGGGACTTCAAAAGGATCTTGAAGGCAGAGCACAAGATGAAGCGAAGATAAAGGAATCTCGGCCCACTTTTAGGAGCTTTTGGGTTTTAGGTTATGTACTTGGTGTAGAATGTCGAGACCGTAGGTTTACCCATGTTTGAGCCTATTTTGTAATGTATAAATATAGAAAGCTAGGCGATGTAGGAAGTAGTTTGATCTATGTGATTGAGGGTTGCAAGGCATGCTAAGTGCTAAGTGTTAATTTCTAAGTGCAAGCGGTAACTATAATTTCTTTGTGCATCGTGGCAGGGCTTGCGGAGAACTAAGTGCAAGTGATTGTAAAAGGACTTGTGCACAAACTATGTAGAGGCTCTATTATTGGACCTAACTCGGGGAAGGAATATCTAGCAAAGTGCACAGATATACTGTCCTCTATGAAGTAAGATCTCAAGGATCTGTGAATGTAGCTGATTGACCAAAGATAATAAATAGAGGAAGAGTTGGTGGACATACCCTAGGAGGGGGTGAACACATTATATCATGTGTTATTAGATGCTTTGTGCTTTATGATTGTTCTTTTGTTTATATGACTAAATTCTTAGTGCGTTGTTAGATGATAAGTAGAATCTGATATGGCAGCTTAGTGTTGAATAATGTGAATGGTATTGGTCGATCATGTTATTTATGCTTAGTTCTTGAGTTATTAGTCTATGTAGCAGATACTGCCGTCTGTTATTAGGGTGTATTGCATTGTAAACTAAAGGCCCGAGTATTAATGAATATAGCACTAAGTGCTTGTTAGGTGTTGTAATCACGATTTGTGTCCCGGCTAAGAAGTTGAACCTTTGGAGTCCATAACCACCCTGCCTCTACTGGGTGAGACTATGCTGCCCATTGGAGTGTTGTCCGAAAGGGCGATGATTAGGGTTTGTTGGTGCGTTGTTTGTAGTGTTGGCTTCGGCGGGTCTTCCCTTGTGCCTACAGAGGCCTTACAAACATTTATTGAGTCATATGGCAATATCCCTCTTTTGTGCATAGGGGTACTTGTAAATCCTAATGTTAGGTTGTACACTTCCCTATGTTTCAAATAATAGCATGGTCATGGTATTGGGTAGGTGGAAGACCCTTAAGAATCTCTTCAAATACCTTGGAACGATTGTCAATAACATTTTGGAGATCCATTTGGAACATGGTATAGATGTTTTGAACATCTAGTGAGGGACGTTGTTCAATTGATGATATCCTTTTGGTAATTTTTTTCGTGTTATTAGAAGTTATCGCATAGGGATTCTTGGATACATGTTGATAAAAATTTGGTCACCTCAGTTTTTTGTTCTTTGGAATAACAAAAAAAATATTAGAAGGAAATTTTGAGATGATCATAAGTTCATTTGTTCAAGTACACGATGATATCCTTTTTGATTAATTTTTCATGTTGTTAGAGATTATCACTTTATAGGGATTCCCTTGGATACATGTTGATAAAAAATTTTGAGATCACCTCGGTTTTTTGTTCTTTGGAATAACAAAAAATATTAGAAAAGAAAATTTTAGCGAATGATCCTTAAGTTCATGGTGTATATGGAGTCTCAACTTCATCATACATTTTATGGATTCAAAATGCGAGTTTGTATGCTCAAGATATCCATGTTTTTATCTAAACGAGCATTTCTTCATGTGCAAGCTTCTGTCGGTTTCTCTCTCGACACTTAGTTTCCTCTCCTATACTTAGTCTCATTCTCATTCTTGGTACTCATCCTCGGTACTTAGTATTGGTACTAATTCTCGGTACTTGAATTTCTTTGAATACTTTCACTTCTCCGTACTTCTTTTTCTAGCCATTTCTTCCATTTCGCCCACAATTTCTTCATATTTTCTTCATTTTTCTTGAGTATCTTATCCACACTAGCTTATTATATTACCCACGCATAATTTATTAACACAAATTTTGAATGATCATAAGTTCATGGTGTATCCCTCAGTCTCAACTTCATCATACATTTTATGGATTCAAAATCTGAGTTTGTATGCTCAAGATATCCATGTTTTTGTCTGAAAGAGCATTTTTTCATGTGCAACACAATCGGTTTCTCTCTCGACACTTAGTTTCCTCTCCTATACTTAGTCTCATTCTCATTCTTGGTACTCATCCTCGGTACTTAGTATTGGTACTAATTCTCGGTACTTGAATTTCTTGGAATACTTTCACTTCTCCGTACTTCTTTTTCTAGCCATTTCTTCCTCTTCCATTTCTTACAATTTCTTCATATTTTCTTCCATTTTTCTTAGTATCTTATCCACACTAGATTATTATATTACCCACGCATAATTTATTAACACTTATAAATTCTCTTAAAGACTCTCTCTCATTCCTTATTCCCCCTCTCTTCACTTCACTCCACCCCCTACACCCATTTGACTGATACATTCTCTTTACTAATTAGTTTATTCCCATATCCCCTTCCCCCTCTCTACACTCCCTCTCTCCTGTCGAACCCAATCCCTTCTCCCCTCCTTATCGCTCCAAAACCCTCACCCCCATGGGCCCATGATTCCATGACACTCCACCCCTATGACATTCCACCGACCCACCATACCTCCCCTCTCCTCTCATCCATATCCATACTATCCAAACTTAACTCTTTTCCTAAGTTTTATTCCACCAAGCACATTGAAACACATGGCACCTTATCGACCCTATCCAATTAAGACACGTGGAGACCAATCATATCAATACATGTGGTAACCAAGCATATTGAGATATGAAACATCCATCTTACTGGGTGATGACATGGGCAATGACTGGGCGATGACATGGACACTGACTGGGTTATAATTTTTTTATTAAATCATGAATTTTCCTAATGCACGACCTCCATAAGTTCATTTCATTTCACATAAGTTATATGGAATCATTTACCATATAAACATTACATTCTCAACTACCACAATGCATGTGGGATTTAAGAGGCCGATTTTAACCAAGGGCCAAGATTGATCCACGAATTTGATGGATGATTGTTGAGCAACGACCTTTAGAAGTTCATAACTAAATGTATGGTTGTCCATTTTGGTAAAACCATACCTCGATGGAAAGGTAATTCAATGAGGAAGAGAATGTGATAGGTTTCAAGGGCTTAATGTGGCCATAATGCTCCCAGAAATTAAAAGAACAAACAACTATGTTTTCATGATTTGTCGGTAAGTTTGTTTGGAACCTTAACTTCCCAAGGCTATAACTTGAGATCCAAAACTCCAAATCTTTCTCAGGAGGACTTGTTGGAAAGATGGACTGATAAATGTTTCTCCTAGAATGGGTTCCATGACTAAGAGGTTAAATATCACGATCATAAAAGTAAACACAATCTACTTTTTTTTAAAAGGCGGTCAACTTGAAAATTTGTAAATAAAAGTTTATTAAATGAATTTTATTAAATATGAAATGGGTCCCACTTGGAGGCACGATTTTCAATGACCTAAGTTCATTAATAAGCATTTAATGAAGCATTAATTCAAAAAATATGAAGCACATGTGGAAATTTATAGAAGGACAAAACCCTAACTACTTCAAGAAGCATTGGAAGCAGATTTTAAAAGAGAGAACATCATCAAAGAAGGGCTAGAAGATCATAATACAAAGGGTTCAGCCATCAGTATGCATCCAGGTCTCTGATCATCAAATAAATATCTCCATCTTTTTCTTGCTTCTTCTTCTTCTACACAATTTTTCTCAAAGATTTATGTTTATATATCAAGAATCAAGCGTAAGGATGAGTTTTTTAGTGTTATTTCCTCTTGTTCTTCAAAGTCTCTTCCTAAAAAATATCAATAGGAGTATTTGACAGCCATATATGTGGTTGGTAATGTAAACCATGATTGTCTAAATTATTCATGGAGGTTTAGTTCTTGCATTTGGCAAGCTTTATTTCTGAGCATTGGTCAATTGGTTTACTAAAATGCTTTGTATTGTTGAATAGATTTTATGAAACTCCATAGAGAACTACTTCGGGGTATAAATTTAATGAATTCTTAGACTTTGGGATCTCTGAGCTTCAGATTTTTGGAGTATTCCCATTAAAAAATAAATAAATAAATAAAAATAAAAACATTTTGAATGCATAACTCATTTAAAGTTCTTTGAAATGATCAATATTATTTCATTCTTTTTCTTGTGAGAAGATGTGGTTGCATCTTTTGTTTGCATGTGTTTCAAAGAGTTGGAATAATGAAGATGAGCACAATTTATTTTGATATTGAATCTTTCCTTTATCTTTTTATCGTCAAAGAGTTGCTTGGTCCATTTCCAAGAAAATGTTGTATTCAAAGAGCAATATAATTATCAAGAACCATTTCATACATAAATTAAAGTAATAAATATTTGGGGTTTGTTGTTTAGAATTCTCCCATTTGGCAGTCCAATCCAAGAATATCAAGCTACATCTTTTGGACAATTATAGAGGAGTGCCACCTCTATAAAAATGTAGGGGGATTTTGTCTTCGTGAGGTTGTTGTTGGGATTGTGACCAATCTGAACATCAACAATACCTTTGAATTCAATTTCCTTTCATTCCGAGGAAAATATCATGAAAACTTCCTAAAAATTAAGAGTAATTGTTTACAATGATTGTAATTATTAAACCCCTAATACAACGTCAACACCACCCATTTGGATTTCAACCACAAGACTATCCAATAAATACTCCCCCATATTGAGCTTAATACCATTGCACTTCCCTGAACAATTTGTGGTACCTCCATCTGATACTTGAAACTCTGGTGCTAGAAATACAAATCAATTGAGAAGTTTCACTAATTTGCAATTAATGAAGTTATGGGTACTACTAGAATCAATCAACATTGATACCTTTTTTCTTTTTGCTATATCCTTCTATCTTGAGGGTTTATGGAGTAGTGATGCCATCCAATGCATGAAAAGATATGGTTGGAGTAGTCTCTTCTAGTTATATATCATGCGATGGTTTCAATTCTTGATCTTCTTCTTCTTCACAATCCATGTAGATTAATTTATTCTCACCACATGTATGCCCCTTGTCGTACTTGCTATCACAATTGAAACATAGTCCCTTGGCTCTTCTTTCATCTATTTGTTGACGTGTCAGCCTCGTAGGTTGAGTGAGGTTAGGAGATGGAACATGCTCCCTATAGTTATTAGTGACCACCCTTCTAATAGCCATATTTTTAGTTATTAGTGGCCACTCTTCTAGTATCCATTTTTTATTTTTTACTTTCTTGGTGACACTAAAAGTGTGCTCTACATATTTAGGTTTGAAGAGATGTGCCTCATGTTGAATGCTCTCCTTTAAAGTGCCAATAAAGAGATCTAACAAATTATCCTCTTGAATGTTCTTTACCTTGAGACTTAGTTTTTTGAATTSTTGGRTGTGCTTTGTAATTGGACCTCTCTGTTGGATATTTACCAATTGACTAAAGAATGTATTACTCTTAATATCCCCATAATGTGTTATCAATTCATCTGTAAAAATGGACCAAGATACAATATAATCYTTTTTTTCTTTCACMAAGCCATTGGTATCAAACAAATTGATAAAGTTCTAAATACAAGGATGCAAGAGTTACCTTTTGTAAGGTTGGMACTTGGTGTATATAAAAGTATTGCTCCATCTGGAATATCCATGTTATAGGATATTTTCGATCAAATTTCCTCATATCAATTTTCAAAATCAAGTAGTTCTTTGGTGCCTAGTTGAACCTAGATGATGCATATATTGGAGTGATGAATAATCATGGTTTTGGGACTCAATATGTTTTCCTCCATATTTTCTTGATTTCCTTGCACCTTGACATCTCCTTTAGGGAATCTATTATGTACTTAATAGATATGAAAGTATAACATAAGAGAAACCCTTAACTTCAAAAATTAATCAAGGCATTCACACAAAATAATCAACACAAGAGAAATGTAGAGAAAACCCTTAATGTAGGTAACACCATATATTATTCCTTAAGGAAGAAAACACTCCTCAAGCAATATTTTCTTATCAATTACGATATACTTCACATCTCCATAACATTGCTTCTACTTCTTTGTAGTATTATCTACCTCCTAGGAACATTCTAGGGAAAGAACATTCTAGTAGGTGGAACCTTCTAGTAAGCCTTCTCACATTTATTGCTTTCACATTATTAAATAGGTCTTATTTACTAAAAATGGCCTCCATACATAGAAATGCATAGCCATATATCTATTACTATTCTCCTTGGGTACCTCCCTAGGTACCCCATATTACCCCCCTAGGTACAGTGCATTCCATCCCCCTTCACATGTTTCATCCTCAAAACATGGGAAGAAACCATACAATATGATCAACTAAGCAATGTAGCTAGTTGGTACCAATCACGAACATCCATACATCCTAGTGAAATGTGGACATGGGGTCCAATTGCTTCCTTGCCACCTTGAACTGGAATCTGATTTGATATGCTACTTTGATATCTCTCTGCATTATTTTTATGCATCCATGCACCTTTCAATTGGTTGCTTTTGTGGTGCCATGTTGGGCTATAATAAGTTTGTTGATCCTCATGACACCCTTGATTTGATGAATTTTGTTTCTCCAGGTGGTGTGGATGGCGATATACATCGAATTTAGCTCTTGATCTTGCTTGCTTGGACACTTCAACATGGTGTGCCTTGGATTCATCCAGCTCTTTGGCTTCCTTTGTACACCCTTCATGGGGATTTTCTTCATATGATTTAGGAGGCTCTACTTCTGATACAACCTCAGAATCTGCAATTATTTTCCCTATAATAAGTTCTTTAGGTACCTCTATGGGCCCTTCTAGCTTAGGAAGAGAAATATCCTGCAATGTAATTTTATTTTTCTTATACCAAATCTTCAAGAACTTCTTTTTCACATTAACATTAATTGTACCAATTGATTCCATACAAGGATATCCAAGAATAATATCCACATCCTCCATATCTATAGAAAAAAAATGTGAATGCAACACATATTTATCCATGGTGAAATTCAAATCTCTAAAAAATTGAATAGTCTCACTCTCAACTTGTGTGTCATGGATATGTTTTGCAAGAACTTAGAATCTGTTATCCAATTGAATATTGATGAAATTACGTTGACAACTAGGGTTAATAGAAACAATGACCTTTTCTTTATGAATACATACATGAACATGTAATATAGAATTTCCATATGAAAATAAACCCCTATGGATCTTATTTTCATTTTTCTTGGCATGATACCATCTATCTATGTATAGATTCTCATATTCCTCATTTGAAAGTGCCTTTATTTCTTCATAGTTAAGCCCATTCCACCAAATTTTAGCATCCTCCCTTACATTAACACTTACAAAATATCTCCAAAATAGTGGTTTTGTAGACTTTACCCATTTAAGTATTGTTAAATACTAGAGCCATCATATTTGCCATTAACATACATCTTTCAAAAAATACAACCAGGTTTTCAAATAGAATCGCTTACTTTTCAATGGAACTCCTTGAGGAGGCTAAATTAAAATGGGCATAATTGTGGCTATACTTCTCTGATTAGATATTAGACCACAATTATGAATTGTCACAACCACTATGCATTTATTGGAACTACTTTAACTGAAATTTGAGCACTCTAGAAAAAGATATTTGATTTGCAAATTATGTGGTTGTCCCCAAAAAAACCCTAAAAGATTGTTGATTTTAAATTGCCAATAACTTCACTTCTCATGCTCCAATTCAGACATTGTTTTTTAACCTGAGTATTTTTTCGAAAGAAACTCAAATATGTAACATGTTCCTTCAAACTCTACACAAAATTTTTAAGAATTCAAGCTAAAGGATACCATCCTCTTTTACCCTTGAAAAAATATGCAAAAAAAAAACATTCTTCCCTATTTTGGCCCAAGAAAGAACTCTGATACCAAATGTGTACTCAATAAATCTAAAAGTACAACATAAGAGAAACCCATAACTTCATAAATAAATCAAAACATTCACACAAAATAATCAACACAAGAGAAATGCAGAGAAAACCATTGAGGTGGGTAACACCATATATTATTCTTTAAGGAAGGAAACACTCTTCGAGCAATACTTGCTTATCAATTACAATATACTTCACCATCTCCTTACATTGCTTCTACTTATTTATAGTATTATCTACCTCCTAGGAACATTCTAGAGAATGAACATTCTAGTAGGTGGAACCTTCTAGTAAGCTTTCTCACGTTTATTGTTTTCACACTATTACACAAGCCTTATTTACTAAAATGGCTCCATACATAGAAATGCATAGCCATGTATCTATTATTATTCTCCCGAGGTACCTCCCTAGGTACCCATTATTACCCCCCTAGGTACACTACAAAACATCTCATCTAGGGTACGTAAGAAGATCGTTGACATGGAAATTTGCAATTTCTCCATCCTTTTATCCATCTTTTGTTCAATGGAATTTTGTAATCTATCCATATTTTGATCCATATCCCCTTTCATATGTGACAAATCAACCTTTTTTAACACAATATCACCAATTTCCTTAAATTGGTTCTCCAATTTGGTTAGTTGGTTATGCATCTCTTAAATTTCTTCATGAGTTGCAATTGAGATTTTTGGAGGTTTAGTTGGTGAAGTAGTTTTTTGAACACCTTTTTCCATGTGAGATAACAATAATAATACTCCTCTTTTTTATTTTTATCACATTTTTTGAGTCAACAAAAATAGATCTTCCAATCAAAAGTTATGCCAGTTGTGAGTTGTGTACCTTTAAAACCCTAATTGGGACACTGTCTTGCTAGTTGACCTTTGTCATGATATATCTATGAAAATTTGTCCCTTATGAGTATGAATTTGTTATCTATATTACTATGATATGTCTTCTCTGCAATGCCATGGGTTTGACCAAAATTTGATGTGCTAAGTGAAATTTATGGTAACTTTCCCAAAACTTGTTGATTATTGGCCCTTCCTAGATAACAAACTTTTATGGAATTCCACGTGTCCATTATTTCATATATGATTATGAAATTTTGACATTAAATATTGTGGTATGTTTTCTTTCCAAAAAAGTCATGGAACTCAATTTGAACATTCCAAGCTTCAGATATGACACTTCTACTAAGAACACATGTTTGAGACTAATTTCAAGACTAGTAAAAAAGTCTTGATTTCCACATCCCACATTTATGAATTTTTAGTGTTTCATAAACCAAAATTTCTACCACGGATACTTGGATATGTCTCCTCAAATCCCTAAAAATTTCATAGTCTGAAACTTCACCAGAAAAAAAACCTATAGTAAAAATTCCAAGATGATTCATTTGACACTAATTTCAAGACTAGTAAAAAACCTTACTTCCATAAGTTGTATCTTCGAAAGTAAAACGATCAAGAAATTGAATTTTTTATGGAAAATACATCATTATGTCTCCTCAAGATCCTAAAAATTTAATAGTCCTAAACTTCATTAAAAAAGTTATAGCAAAAATTTTAAGATGACTTGTTAGAAAGAGAAAAACCCTAAAATTGTAAGCTCTAACTCCAAATGTTAGAGCACAAACACCAAAATAGCCTGAAAATAGAGAGGGTAGTAACTCCATGCCTTAATAAATTGATTTAAGGATGAAATATAAACCTCTTTGAGGGGATAACCTCCTTTTACAATAGAACAAATGTACAAGATGAGATGATCCTAAAACTNAAGGTAAATCGTCGACCCTAATTATGAGACCTTGCCCCGAGGGAATCAATAGAGTTGAACCCGTGACCAACAACAAGCATGAAAAACTCACGTCTGGCTCTAGAAAAATTGAGCTAACCCTCAGGGATATATATACTAGGAGACCAAGGGTACAATTACAGTTAAAGGGTCTAGCTAAAAATACTAATATAACGATAGAAACAAAACAACTCAATATCTAGGGATTTACTTGGGGATTTATGTTTAACATTGGCTTTGTCTAGGGGCTTAACAAGGCATGTGTCATTTTATTAATGCCAACAACACTACTTTGACATGGACTACTTAAAACAATAAA
>SNQJ01S0047399.1:88850-113346 GCA_010110895.2 Picea sitchensis | reverse complement strand
GTTTTCAAAAAGCGAAAAGATTGTCGAGTGAACTTGTCTCTTTCACACTTATAAATTGGATTTTAAAGGACATCTATTTGGCACAAGTTTATCCCTTTTTCACACCAAGTAGACTAAATGTCATGAAAAAGGACATTTTTTGGCGTTAAGTTGTGATTGCATCTCATGCCATTGCTTGCAGTATTGAGCCTTTAGTCGGTTCTCGCTTTGTGTTATAAACGATTTGCGTCAGCAGTTTTTGCATCCTCAACCAAGCAGAGCCTCGTTTATACCCTTCGCAATTTGACACCCTATACCTAGGAGGGAACATTCCCCTGAGTGTCCATCTCCTGCATGCATCTCCTTGCATTGAGCATAGGTATGTTCCACTGCTGGAACTAGTTTTGCTTACTTGTGATACTCGTTTCCTCCTCTGTATTGTAGCATTCATTTGTCCATGAAAAAACAAAAAAAGACGGGCAGGAAGGGAGTATTATCTTATATTGGCAGCAGTCGTATCGCCTTTGAACAGAGCACAAAGTTATTGAGTCCATTTGTCATCATAATTTTGGGATTAGCATGACCTTAGGAAGCTGATCTCGTTATAGAGTCTTCTCTATTGACCGGTTACTCTTCCTGTCCCTATATAGAATTTCATTGATGCCTCCTACATCTCATGGTTTCATCATTGAGTCTATGCTGTCGGAGTCTTCCATATGTCTCATGCTCTTGTTCAAAGGAATTCTATCAAACTATGTTGGCCACTTCTCAGAACTCTTGACTTTGCATGTCGACCATACCCTCAGTTTGTCTCAGAGTCACATGATATTGTATTCCTATCACACACCCTAGTCCTACTTTCATCATTGGTAGGTAACCTTGAACCCAACAATCGACATTTCATCATTGGTCATTAAATGGGTGGTTTCCCTTATGCTCGAAGGCAAGACATCTATTCACACATTGGGATTCATGCAGTGTCTTGGATGCCATTAGCCTTATTGGTGGTTTCATCGCCTTTCTTAACAGTTTTCCTCATTGTATGTTATTCAAAGAGTCTTTTTCGTGTATTGCTTGCACTTGGCACACGCGAAAGATGCACAGGGTCGTTGGTTCATGAACATGTTCTTCATCTGATTTCCTCCAAATCATGAAGCTCCTACTTTATACCTCGTGCTGACTGATGAGAGATGCCTTAATGCTCTCCTTTCAATGGGTCTCATTCCATCAACTTCAGCTCATTTATTCTGGAAACATGACCTAGAGTCTTATGAGTACCTTGAGGCTTGCAGTCATTAGTGGCAGGTTCTCTCGCCATCGACAGTTGGGAATACATTAATGTCTCCTGATTGATGGATTCTTCAGGTGTTTGACATCGACTCCTTTATTCACCCTTGTAAGAATGTACTTGGTGCCTTGATACCTACTTTCATTATCGGTAGGTTGTCTGGCGTTTGTTAACGATATACCTCAATGACTGGTAATCAAACAATGTCTCATTGTGTTCAACCTCAAATCCTTTATCCACATGATGAAGGCTTGCACCCTTGGCGGATTGTGTAGAAGACTTGAAGACATCAGTATGTGGTCGCAACTTTTCTAAGTTGTTGCTTCCTTTTCATTGGACCGATACCTATATGACTTCAGTGATCATGGGAGATCAAATTGTACTCCATTGTATACAGATATCTTCAGATTAATTTTGAGATTGGTTCTACTGAGCCTTGTTCGTGACTGTGACAACTTTTAGCATGTAACAACATTTGTATTTTCCCATTCATAACCACAGACAGTTGTTTGGTATATTTTCACACGGATTTGCAGTGTAATTCTATTGGTATCCATGTATGCAAAGTCAATGTAGAATGTAATGAGCAACTAGTTCTTCCAGTTGGTTCCCCAACACTCCACTTCTGGGTTGTTTATAATGTATTTCAGCCATCGCAGATACTCCTCTGACCTCACACATTAGGGGGCATCTGTTATAGCAAGATTTGCCTCACCCTATGCAATCTTGCACAAAAGGCCTTTTTCCATTTCTCTGTGCAGACTTATCATCCCTTTTTGTAAATCCCAGAGCTAAAAATACATATTTTCCACATGTACCCACCTTGCCTACTATACAACATGCATATACGTAGGTTGCATCACTACAACCTGCGTACATCGGGATTTGTGCCCAAAAAATGAAAATTAGTGTCGGATTTCCATGTCACGACAAGAGATCTATGATCCTTGGCCTTACATATACTGGAAATGTTATGACTTAGCCCTTCAATTCCATTTGAAGGCTATAAATGGGCCAATTCCGAGCTATGGAAAAGAGGAGAAATAATTCAACTTTGAGAGCAAAGTTACTCTGAAGGAATTATTTACTTCATATTGAGTCTATATCCCTTTGTCCTTTAAGTCTGAACACAATGTTCAACCCCCAAGCTCTTCCCTTATTGATTGAGAACGTTATTGTCTCTCTTCTATGAGCTTGCCTTTGGTGGAGGATTGAAGTGGTGGAGGCCCAACTAGAAGGAACTTGGTTTCTTGGTTTTGAACCGTGCTGACACGGAAGTCTGTAACATTTTCACTTCCGTTGATCATATATTAATAGAAATACTCTTTTCTCATCCAATTGATATCTTGCAAATATTTGAATTATTATTCCATGGGTGTATTTGTCATGTTTATTAATGGATTATTCTATTGAATGTTCTAACATCATTTATTGTCACCATATGCTTGCTTGGCTTGGTTGTTGAGGACTAGTTGCAGGTATATTGTTTTGGGTCAAGTGCTCAACATTGGACTTCATCGAACGTCTAGACGAGGTAGGCCTTTTATCTTGTCTTGCTAGCATATTTGTTTACATAGCATACTTGAGAAGAGAGTTGATTTCTGCAGTCATTTCCTTCTATTGTGGTTTACCCTAGCCATAGAGAGATTTTCCTCGTAACACCAAGCATTGAAAGAAATGCAGAGTGCACCACTTCCTTTCCTACCTCCAACAAGTGCACTACTGGAAATGGAAACTACTAGAGTGAAACTATCGATGAAACTAGTATATGGAAGCAACCGATGAAACTAATAATAGAGTGAAACCACTAGTAGGACCCGAGACGAAAATACCCATGGGAATTGTAGATGGAATGCAAAGCGCATAGAGAAACTAGTATGCGAAGTTGAGCCAAGAACAAGGATGTAAGAGAAATGAGCAGAGTAGATGGGATGTGTGGCAAGGATAAATCTCATCCCTAATGGGGACTAGTTGTGCCTACCACTAAAACATCAAATGGAGCCCAACCAATAGGACATTACAATGGCTTGCAGAGTCGAACCAATGAGATAACAAAATGGCTTGTAGAGCTAAACTAACAGGTTATATGAGAATGGCGAGTAGAGTAGAACTAATGTTGAGAAGATATGAACTAATGTTGAGCACGAAAAGTATGACGCGAACTAGCATACTTGAATTTTGAATGCTTGCATTTCCCGAAATGCCTACTAGAGGGACATCATCCTTGTTACCACTCATATTCACATGAGTGGTAATTACATATTTTAGGGGTAACTTGTAGGGATGCTAAGGGACTACAGATAATCACCTATTATTTTTGCTTGAGGATATTCCTTCTTGGATGACTGATCTTCAATGATGTTGTTTGAGGATGGGTGAGCATGGTGATTCTCTTTGATGTTGATGTGGTTGATGATCTTCAYCRTCTTGGTTTCTTTTCTTCATGATCACTTGATGATGCTCCTTGGGACTATGATGTGATATGCCATTGATCAACTTACTGGTGATAGTTCATTACTTCATGGCAATGCTCCTTGCATGATTTTATGGAGGTTTTAACATTTAACATKATATGGCCCTTGTGGAAGAAGGCTTTAATGTTTGATGATGTTTGACAAGATAAACAAATACTTTCATGAAATTCCCACCTCCTTTCCATATAGACTTTATGCCACTTGATTTCATGATGTTTGAGGGTAATTTGTCACTTTAAGGATAAATAATAGGTTGATGTTGTTTTATTTGGGTTGTTTGATGGAGATTTTTGTTGGTATCGCCATATTTATAGTGCCTTTCTTAACCCATTTTCCACTAATACCCAAAATGAATATGATAGTTGATCTCATTGTGTTGAACAATAGTACTATTGTACTTGTATTCAAGATTCATACACATGATTTTGTTCGTTGTCCTATAGTTATTTAAGAGTATAAGATAACATACTCATTTAATGAAACACTATCAGAGACATGGTGTTGTCGTCTTATAGATTCAAGCAAGAATTATAACAAGTTAAAGGTTGTAGCAAGAAGGATATCATTGAATGATGTGATGTATAATGACTATGGATCTCCGTCTATTTGTGATTTTACTTACATACATGTCATTTGGGGTGCACTAATTGAACATTATACTATCTTGTCCTAAAACACACTTGATTGCAACATTATGAAATTGAGATTGAAAGGTAACATTAACATAAGAAAAACTCTTGCTAGACTTGTGAGCATTGTTACTCCTAGGTCTCATCAGCCCTCCACCTTCTCATATTGCTCATGATCAGATCTAAACTTTAATCTGATGACAGGATAATGCATACCCAACATTAGATGGAAAATTGAAGAAAATTCGTGCACATCTTTAAGGATGGATAGATCAAAGGCATGTGGCAAAGTGTTCCCTTAGCACGACACTTAGATATTACAACAACATATTACAATTTCAAGATGATGTTCTAACTCATCAAATTCATATCCATTTCCAACAAGCAGAAAGGGATTCCTATAGCAAACCATTAGATCACTAAAATCCCTAAATCAAATGTGTGTGGTCATTCCAGAGGGAATAATTATAGATGCATTTATAGCCTCTAATGAATCAATTTTAGGAGTAACAAATCAACATAATTGAATCCATTTTTTAGGCCGACATGAGTGGAATGTTTTAAATTTTGTGAAAGAAGCTAACCTACCTCAAGCAAAAGCCTAGAGTCGATCTATCTCCAACAAATTACCTAGGATGACCTAGTTTGAAATCAGGAGTAAAAAAGTACAAATAAGCATTAGGGGCGCCTTCTTTGTGATGGATATTGGTGCAGATCATATCACAATTAAGGTGCCTAATTTCAAGGTTGAAGGGTTCATAATCATGACATTGTTCATGGTTGTTTTGTTGACTGTGTGGTAACATTTTCCGAGATGTTCTTGCTAAGGTATAAAATTACTAATGGTCTGATTGAAGCGCAAAAATAAGCAAAGAATGGGAAGAGCTGAAAATTCACATTATAACAACACTATTATGTACATAATCCCCGAAAAGAGTGAGTACAAGATGATGGAATTTATAGAGTAAAAACTAATACACATATTTGGTTCAGATCTAGAAGAATTCTAAGCAATAGATTATAGGGCAGCATTCTCAAACATATTGACAAGGGCCATCATAGGCAACAAAATTTGTAAGCACCATTATTTGTCAGCAGTCCAGATCTGAAAACACAACAATAAGGTCATCTTCTTATGTTAAAAAGACACTAGATGACGTAATATCTCACATACAATCAAGTAGATATTATTACAATGCTTAAACTAAAAAAGGGGAAGCATATTGACCTTGTTTTATTGAAGATCAATAAATGAAGATTCTTTCCATGCATGTCCTCAACACATACATCATCAAGTGGGTGAGTTTTGGGTCATTATGGTATTGTTTATAAGCACAAGACTTGCAAAAACAACATGAAGAAGAGACTAACAGAAGGTTATAGTCAGAACTAGTTGTTGTAATGGCAACACCCAAACATCAAGGACATCCCATCTTGAAATATGACATAGTAGAACAACCATAGGGGCTACTCTAGAAATCTCAACTAAGTATTAAAACACATACTAGTCATGTGTCAAGGAAGAAGCTTATAGATTTGAATATCAACCAATTGTTTCGGGACATGGTTTTACACTTGAGCACATGGTTTTTCACTTACCATTCGAGCTGGAGTTTGGCCCATTCTCCATGAGGGCTTCCGCCTATTCTTGTGTCTATTTGGTTCTTCATTACTTCATCTACCTTGGGATCATCCATATGTGCCACTTGGACATCTATATCTCATCTGTTGGAAAGACCTTGTCTACTAGTCACACATATGAATGATGTTAGTTACTTGCACACTCATTCATGGCTTGCTTTGAGGAGATCACATGTACATGTTCCATGATCATTTATTGAGGTCATTCTACTTCATGCATGCTTATCTCACATGTGGACACACTTGTCTATACTACTATTTTGAGATCCTAGACTTGGTCTACCCTCAAGCCAAGAAGGTACCCTCATTTATTGGCTCTATATTTGGAAGGTTGCTACAACCAACTCCTTATTTTATTCATTGTCAACTTAGCTCTTGGAGTTAGTTAGATACGAGTTTCATTTTGAACTGTTTCCAAGATTATTTTAATGTAACCTCATAAAGACGATTGTGGATCTCATCAATCTATTTCTACTTTTAGTAAAAGGTTTGTTAGGGAAGAATATTTTATGATTATTCGTAGGAGAACTAATGGATCTAGAAAACAATCCATTGTTTATTGTATGAGGAGTTAAAACTCAAACCTATATAAGGGTTTTCTCTCTCCATTTACAACTTGGATTTTGTTGAATGAAAGAACTTGTGAGTAAAATAGCTCCAAGCTTTGGAGTAAATGCGTGTGTCTTTGTGTAAGTTATGGTGTATATTATGACAATTTTTTTTTTATGTGTGGTAGATTTGTTTTAGGCACACCATTGCAAGTTGTTTTTATAGGTTTTAAATGCTAAAGTCAATCAAGGGCCATAGAAGAGCAATTTGCTACTTTGTAAAGGGCTATGGTAATTGGTTTCCTCCCTCTTTTCTCATTTCCTTTTGTGCCACTTACCTTTAGGATTAGTACATTAGATAATAGACATCAATTGATTCTTAATGTTTGTAACTAATCTTCAAGTATGGGTTACCCATTTGATTGCCTTGTTGTTGATCTAGTATATACCCTCTCCACCATTTACCTGTAGATCTAGCAACCAAATTAGGGTTGCTATAGGGCACACCACATTGATTGCTCATAGCCCCTAATCTTTCACTAGAACAACGCTATGAGATTGTGTACATGACCCCATAACCCAAGCGGGCAAGGCATTGGTCTCCATTTCATCCACTACTCAAACAAACACAATTTTTTWTTTTTTTTGTTTCACGTTGCTAAGCTCTTTTTCACTTCCACTACTACTACATACACATTGAACTTAGTAACCCATAGGGAAACCCCCCTTGGTTAGGATTCCATTTACCCAAGCCTAAAGTGTAGATGAGAGTTGATGAGGTGACAATGGCCAACCTCCTAGTTCCACAAGGCCAATACTCTATATTTGGGACTTTAATCTAAAGGTATTGGTTTGTGTGGTAAAAATTCCAAGTGATGCCACTCGCCTTGAAAGGCTAGTTAGGGGGCCATCATGGTCGGTAATGTTGTTGTGTTGTGATGCCTCCATCTTACACTGATCCCATGTCGTCGTCTGCGCACTTGAGGTGTAGTGGCAACCACTCATAGCACATACCGCATCACACTCGCTTGCAAGTGCTAGTCAAAATATGTTGCATTATGTTCAAAGGTGCTTATATTTTGTTTATCCATCTTGCCATCCATTTATCTCATTATTCCTTGGCAAGGACACAATGGTCCTCGATGTGGCGCTGATAGGGTTGGAATTTGAAAATGAAACAACCTGTCAAATTTGACGGTTTTGATAACTACGTTACCCGTTTTGACATTTTTAATGAAGAATGATGACGGTTATGAGGAATTTTTAACTGTATTTGATGGGCATATTGTCTCCTATAGGCAATTTTCCTATCAAAGTCCATCCATGGGTGTTATATGAATACCCCATTTTTAATGAAGAATGATAATGATTATGAGGAATTTTTAACTATATTTGATAGGCATATTACCCCTATTTTCCTATCAAAATTCATTCCTATATGCACCTGGATCACGAGCTCACTCATGGGCCTAATTACCAACGGTTGGGGATGAGCAGTGGTAACTCGGGAGCAATCTTCCCTCCAGAGTTCCGCTTTTCAGGGAAAATCCGACTAAATTTTTAGGGATAGTCTGAGTTTCGCATGGATCAAAGTTCCATGCATTTTAAAACCTTACCCCAGAGCTTTTGCCCCATTTGAAACCAACCCAGATGCTAGAAAATCGATCAAAATTCTGAATTGACCGAAAATATAAAAACGAACTGCTAGAAAACCGACCGAAAAAATAACTCATATGAAAAATTACTCCCGAGTTAGCCCACTCCCTTATGAATACTTGGACTTTTAACTCTCAAAATAAAATAAATAAAACCCTATCCATGGTAAGTGGGTGAATGTATTTTGAAGTGAAATAAACAGGGCTTAGCCCATTTGATATCGAGATAGGGCTTTAGCCCATTTGATATCGAGACAGCAGAGCGATAGATTTTACTTTGAAGTGAAATAAACAGAGCTTAGGCCATTTGATATCGAGACAGCATAGCGATCAGATCTTAAGCCCATTTGACTCGGGGAGAGCAGAGCGATGCTATTCACCTCCCAGAGAGTGCCCTCACCGACAAAATATCTTAAGCTGCTATGAAGTTTACAGAAAAGAAAACACATTACGGCTGGTCATGTATTCTTCATCCTGCAGATCCAAGTTTGTTCGACATATTCCTTCCGGTACATATGTTTTTAACTGTTCCAAATCTGGTTCAGCTTTTAATAAAAACGGCCATGAGAGGGAAGGACAAGGGCCTAGTAAAAGCCTCGAGCAGGACGAACAGAATAAATGTCAAAACGGTGGAAAAAATAAAGTCCAAGGACGAAATTTGGAGCAGAACGACTTAAGAATACGCAAAAACGGGTCAAAACCTGAAACCCAATTGAAATACGGAGAGAACATATTGAATGGCTCTGATTTTTGGCAGTTGAAAGGTGAAGACAACACGGGAAGGGCAGGTGTGCGTCCAGGTTTTAAGGAGAATGGAAATGGGTTCTCAAACTCCGAGGAAAATCTAGAGTCTGTAAAACGTGGATATGGCTCGCCAGGGTTAAAATACAATATAGGGTCTAAAGAAAATGTCAAGGACAAACCGGGGTTTCGGGAAAATTCAAATGAATCTCAAGGGTACATGGATAATACAAGGTTTGAGGATATCTCCAGCCGATTTCAAGGGTTTAAGGACAATCTAGAGTTTCAGGAAAATTTAAATGGATCTCAAGGGTTTAAGGGCAGTCCAGGGTTCAATAGAAATATAAATGGATCTCAAAGGTTTGACGGCAATCCAGGATTCCCTGGAGATTCCAATGTATCTGAATGGTTCAAGGGCAATGCAGGCATTCAAGGTAATTCCGACGGATGTGATGGGTTTAAGGACAATCTCGGTTTTCAGGAAAATATGAATGACTCTACAGGATTCGAGGGAATCCCTAACATTTTCCATAACCTAGAAGGGGAAGGCAAAACTTGTCCGGAAGAAGGTAACCAGAAGGTTAATCATGGCAACAGCAGTGGCTCTGATCGTTCATCCTCTTCTAGGGTTTCTGGGAAGTTGGATTATGAGGCTAATTTGATATATGAAATTCTTCTACAAGACATGCCAGGTTTTGATGTCAAGGAGGTGCTCCAGCAGACTGGTTTGAGGATGACAGTACCTCTGGTCAGGCTTGTCTTGTTGAGAATTTTTTGGTCAATCAATTCGTCCACAAAGTCTAGAAATGCAAAATTAGGCTTTAAGTTTTTCTTTTGGGCCGGCCAACAAGAAGGCTACGAGCATAATTCCGAGACATATAATTTATTAATGAAGATCTTTGCTATTTGCGAAGAGTTGAAAGCCATGTGGAGGTTGGTGGATGAAATGATGGTGAGTGGATGCCCCATTACTGCAAGAAGTTTTAGTATATTGCTTTGTAGTTGTGGGGAAGCTGGTATGCCCAGACAGGTGCTCGAAAAATTTTTGCGGTCAAAAAAATTTAGTTATAGGCCGTATAAACATTCTTATAATGCAATTCTTCACGTTCTTTTGAAAGAGCATTACTTCAAATTGGTGGAATGGGTTTACCGGGAAATGCTGAATGATGGGCATTTGCCTGATATTCTAACTTATAATATCATAATATATGCTAAGTATAAGCTTGGGAAACTTAATCAGTTCCACGTGCTGTTGGAGGAAATGGGGCAAAAGGGGTTTGCTCCTGATTTACATACATACAATATTCTTCTTCATGTACTTGGCCAAGGAGATAAACCACTTGCAGCACTGAAACTCTTAAATTATATGACAGAGGTTCGCTGTCCTCCCCAAAATATTCACTTCACTGCTCTCATTGATGGTCTTAGCAGAGGAGGAAATTTGGATGCTTGTAAGTACTTTTTTGAAGATATGGGCAAAAAAGGCTGTGAGCCTGATGTTGTGTGCTACACTGTTATGATTACTACGTATATCGTGGCAGGTCAGTTGGAAAATGCTGAGACATTGTTTGATGAAATGATCCAGAAAGGGCAGCTTCCAAATGTTTTTACTTACAATGCCATGATTCAAGGTCTTTGTGGTGCTCGAAGATATGAGGAGGCTTGTTGCATGCTTGACATTATGGAATCCAGAGGTTGCAATCCTAACTTTATGGTATACAATACCTTGGTAAAAAAGCTTAGGCAAGCTGGAAAATTCACAGAGGCACAAGTGATAGTGGAGCAAATCGAAAAAAAAGGTCACTATGCACATTTGATCCCAAAGTTGATGCGCTATAGAAGATAGTGTATTGAAGGTTGTCTAATCTCAAATCCCCCAGGAATTGCTAAGTTGAATCTATTTTATGATATCTCCAGAGCAACCAAGCATGACTCGGTTTAATGACATGTATGGCTACTGCGAGCAGTGCCCTGCATTGGGGGATTAATTATTTGCTCCTTCAACAGATCACAGGGTATAGCCAGAATCTCTCTTCCTTTTTCATTGTAAGATTTTAGACATGCATTCTGAAAGGGTTGGAAGCACGGGAGTAAACAGAAACAAGTCTGGATGATGTGCATTTCTCAGTGCTTGCAAAAGAAATCATATTTTCTAGAAGAAAAATTAGTGTGCTGCATTTTAGATAACTTAGGTCACAGAGAAGTATACTGCATTCAAAGGTTTGTGTGCATTGTTGGGGCCCATAACCAAAATTATATAAAATGGAGAGATCAGAATCTAAGAGGAGACAGCCAGTGAAAGATTTATTCTGAAATTATTATTTACAGATTGCTTAATTACAGATTTGTAGTCTAGGTGGGGGTTAGGGGAGATGTTACAGCCCTAACTTTTCACATTGGTGTGCTAAAATTACAGAGTGGAGATTGTATGAATCTCAATGCTGTTGGATACCAATCTCTTGGGGAACTGTCCTAGAGAGTTTCGTATTATTTCAAAGTCTTCAATCAGCACGTAGAGTCAAGTCTGGTACGACATTTTTCAATGGAGCTTGTAGATGTCCTGGCCTGACTAGGAAAGACTTTCAGGTAAGAAAGTCAAACTCTGTCAGTCTGACAATTCTTCATTTCACGTTCTATGCAACTAGAAGGTTAGTTGGATTTTTGCTAAGTTTCTTGGAAGAGCGAGCTCAATATATTGTACTTGATAATGTTTAATCCTTCTAACATGACTAATTCAGTGAATTTTCTTTTCAGCAACTCCAGAGACAAATTTAATGTCTCTAATTGCATTAAGTCAACAATAAAAAGGGATTCTTCTCTTAGTTCATCATACATACATGAAAGACATACGTTTTGGACTCTATGAGCTTGTTCCATACCTTAGCTCATAACTTAACATGTTTTTTATGTTTCACATATGTAAATCCTCATCCATGTCTGTCAACAAGCGGTGGTCTAGCTTCTTTGGCAGAGAATACGTATTCATGGGGCTAGCTGTTGGCTTTTATGACCTCAGAATTAGCATATGACTCATGACAATCAATTAGTTTATCGCCAGGACATGTAGTGAGACACAATTGATACACTGCATAATATAGTAATGGTAAATAAAAAGAGTAACTGGCAACATGTAATGATTGCAGATAAAAGTAATTATCATCATAAAGAGTGTCTACATAATCTTATCAAGAGCATTTGCTCAGAGGCATTCTTTGATGGAGCCTTTAAGCCTTAGCCAAAATAACTTCAAATTTATAGCTTCATGTACTATGGTGATGCATTACCACAAATCCTAAGCAATTACTAGCTTCTCATAAAAGCTATGACACATATGTTAATATAAATACACTCACCTATATTTATCCAAATGCGAGGTTGTGGCACTTTATCATAACATACATTACCATAAACCCTAGTGGATGAAACATAATAATGCTAAATACACAGTAATCTGTGTTAGTTGCAAATAGTACAATGTTATGTTGTTGGATCTGCCCCCCCACTGGCATATCCTGTTGGATACATATTAGATAATAGATACAGATACCTCACCGATATGTCAAGGATTTGCCAAGGATTCATATCCAATTTGGATACTTGACAGATCCATACAGGATCTGTGCTAAATACATCCAGATATGTTTGGGATGCCATCCTATGCATGATTACAAGTAAACATTGCAAAGGAACAAACTGACTAAAACAAAGAAACAAACAAAAGCTTCTAAGACGAGGTTGTTTTGCAGCATAAGAGAAAGCAACAAAATTCTTTTTTCAGCATACTGTGGCATTTTCTGAGAGGAAGTTGTAGTGTTGGGGATACTGTGGCAAAAGCAAGGATACTGAGCTTTTTTTTGGGAGTAGTAATTTCTTATTACAATGTTTTGAGAATAATTTTTTGGGCAAGTGTCCGAGGATATTTTCTTGTGTTTCCTGGTATTTGTTTTGCACATAAATTTTTTGTATGTACACTTTTATGTATACTATATATAACTGTATTGTATCCCAAAATTTCTTGAGAAATTAGATGCATCTATATCCATTCCCTATTCATCTATTATGGTAACTTAGGTACACAACAGTTTTTAATTTTAAACTTTTTTATAGATTCATAAGAAATTATCCTCTTGTTGTGTAACTAATCGTTAGACATCAACCTTCAAGTACCCTTCTTGTTGTGATTGCTCAGATTTTGTAGGTAAAATTGCAATATGGGTGGCAAGGATATGTAGCAATTTCCCTGTAATTTCCCTCCCCAACTGTCACTTTTGATGGATGTACATTTTATCCCCTCTGTGTGATTTTGCATACATCCAAATTGTATGTGACAATGTCTTCATGGACTTGTACTAAGATCAGACTATTGCTGAAGCACATTTGTTACATGCCATGGATAACCGTTTCATTCACATTATAAAAGGACCTTTTTTAGATGCTTTGACAATACACTAGTTGAGATATCTCACTGAAGCTAACATGATAGAGAAACCCTTGTGTCCGATCTTTAAAAGCATAGAGAATGAAGTGGTGTAATGCATCGGGTTTCAAGATGCCAAGGAATTTGACACACTAAAGAGACTTGGGGTGTACATTTACATACTTTACCATGTATTTTCTTAAGCTGTTTGCCTTGTCAGCATAGTCAATAATAAATTGTTTCCCTTGAGAAAGTTTGAAGCAGTAGTGCCAGTGAATGGTTGGTTGTTGGCTCTCATGTCACTAGTGATTGTTAGTTTTCTTTTTTCCACAGAAAATATGTAATTTTTATTCATAGACAGAATGAAAATTACATATTTCAGGTACATCACTTTAGTCCTTCCCATTTTCCATCTAAACAGATGGTTCTCCAAAAACTGCAAACAAAATATAATAAGTTTTACCCATAAGGGTTCCAAAAAAGACACAGGGAAAGTTCCTTCTCTACTATACAAAAACACTGTCCATTATATATTTCATGCATAGAAAAACATTCGTGTAGACTTCCACCATATTTCAAGAAAAATATGCATTTTTATTTTCCAGAACCAGTACCATAGCAGTAAAACATAAACTTCAGAAAGACTGAGAAGAGGYAACAGAGGATCCATCTCTGGTCTCTATCAGGATTTGGCCTTCATTTAAATGTTGAYCCTCTKTTGAAAGTGTGTCRACCACAGTATTGRGTTCCCTGAAAACACRTGTGAATGAGATGAAATCAAAACTGGAGCTAATCACTTTWAAGCTGTCTCCCAGAGTCTGAGCAATACACTGTGAAATTGAGTAGTTCCAGGCTCCAGCCATCCATTATATTACCAAAGCAGAATCGCCAATAATCTGGATTCTGGTGATATTCCTATCCAATGCACTTTTCATTAGTAATTTTAAGGCCATTAGTTCAGCTGACTTATTAGATTTGACACCTAGACCTGCTTTCAATTTTTTTAAATGTTCATCCAAGAAGTACAAAACTCCTCCAGCACTGCTGAAATTTCGACTGCTCTGAAAAGCTCTGTCAAAGAAGCCCTAACCAAAGGATCTGTCTATTTGAACCTCCTGGATCTGCCTTGGAATATTTTCAGAATCTTGTGTGATGCACATCTGAGCCAATGCATATATCTGAGTACAAACCTGAAAATATGGAATAAACTTGCCCTAAAAAATAGTCGAGTTTTGGACCAGCCAAATGCCCCACAGGACCAAGCATGGACTAGCTCTGAACTTAGATAACTCTTTTTTCATAAATCATGCTCGCAAACATTCTTCAATTGAGTTCCCATTGCCTCTCATTATCTACTCCTGTAAGATTTTTTACTTCCTTCCAAAAGGCCCAAGAGTATGGGCAATGTATAAAGAGGTGTAGATTTGTTTCACATTCATTTCTGCACAGCACACAGATATTTGGACCTTGTCTATTCCTCATTTGCAACATATTCCAAGTCAACACCCTGTTCTTCAAAGCCAGCCAAAGGAAAATTCTGGTTTTTTTTGGAGCCTTCAACTTCGATGATTGCTTCCACCACCAGAAAGGTTCATTGTTTATTGATTCAAACATTACTTTATAACCCAGTTTTGCAGTGAATTCCCCCCCTATTTTATTCTTGGCCAAGCCAAAGCATCAGGCTCATCTTTCAATCTAATATGACCTTTTCTGAGACAGCTGATATAATTATTCAGTCATTTATCTGGTTACCTTCTAGCCCCAAAGATGCAGCAGAGTGCCATCCTTGGGTCCACATGTTGGTATTTGCTTTGTCTGCTACTTGACTCAATGCAAAGAAAAGCAATTGTTAGTTCTGGATATTAGTGTTGACTATTCCCAAGGGATATTTCTGTATATTGTTGGTGAAGAAGAAAATCTCAGTTGATCCTTAAACTTAAAAAGTCACCTATACTCAACATCCTTGAGGAAGCAACACTTTATATTGTGCCACACAAATGAAAAGATTAGTATTGTTGATTATGCTCACATTTCCCAACTCGAGATGTAACAATAGGCTATAGCCATTATGTATGTTAGGAATAATGGTCCTTTGACGTGGTAATTGTTAGTCACATTAATGTTGCAATGCAGTGGTCACTTAGGAGTTTATTTGTGTGACCAAGGTGTGTTTGAGGTAGACTAATGAATCTTAGACAATGGATTCTACATGATGTTGATATGCCATGTAGAGGAATCAATAATGTGAGGCGTCATAACATGTAAGGGTGTAAGGAATGTGTCATGACTCATAAGCAAATATGCCATGAACACTTGGCATGGAGGAATCCCACCAAAGTTAGCAAATTGGTGAAGAGACCAAAGACTCATTGGTTGTATTCATATGACCCATTGCATGGCAAGTCATTTAATGAAATGGTGTGTTAAGGTTTCTCTCCCGATTCTCCTTCCTTAGGCTATGTTTTAATATGGGGACTGTCACGCCAACAATGTGTGCTCCAAGATTGGTTCACTATAAGTATTTGTGTTGTGAATTGATGTCATCCTTTACTGAGGTGCTCTGAGTTTATGTTGCTGTTGCACTGCTTTGTTACTTTGACCCCTTTCAAAGTGAGAAGGTTATGAGATAAGGGAAGCAAGGACGAATACTTAATGATCTTCATTTGTGTAAAGTTTTTGATGTTAATTTGGGCATAGTGATATTCCAAAGCAACAAGAATAATCTTTCTACTAATAACACCTATGTTATATTGGGGATGAGTCCTCATTATTTCTTTTTCCAGGGGGATGGGGAGATAGGTGTAAAAATCCCCCTCTTCTATGGAATTGCCCCAAAATCCCCAGACAATCTTGTGCATCTCCAAACATACCTAGGACACTTAGGGAATGTTTGGGCATCCCTCCCCAAACCAACGCCATTTGGGCCATACAAACAAAAAAGCTACTTACTCCCTAACTACTGACACACTGACCCTAAAAATAACCTGCTAACCTAACCCATCTGTAACTCTCAAACATTCCCCCCTTCCCCTCATTATATTGTCTACAAAATTTGTTCCTTATACAAAATCATAACAAGAAGCTTGTGGGTTAAGGTGGTATTTTTGGTGTGTTGAAGCCTTGGTGATCAATATTTTTCAATGGGTTAGAGCATCAAGTGGGTAGTGGTGAAGATTTAAGAAATATTGACTTGGAGCATGACAAGATTTTAGCTAGAAGAGACTAATAGATTTGGGCAAGTTGAGACCAAGACATCTGGCAACTTCAAATCCAACAAATTTCAAATATTTAGTTATTGCTAGAACGTTTTTGAGTTTTTTTTCATGGCATTTTGAATCTACTTTCATTTTGAATAGCAAGCAATCTTTCACATTATTCACTACAAACCAATGATATTAGAACCAGTTCAATGATCGAACCATTCAACAAAAAATACATAAAATATTCAAATTTTGATTTAAAAAATATATTCATGTACATCCAAGTGAATCCAAACCATTAGACACAAATATGAAAAGTTTTCTCATGTATATATCAAGTAAGGGTGCATATTGTTGGATATGTGTTGTATTATTTGCAGGTAGATTCAATCTCATCTCAGCCCAAAGGGGCTTGAGGGGTGATCACCCCCCTCATTGAGGGGATGTGGGGAGGCTTGGCCTACTAACCCCTTGAGAGAAAAAAATTGGGTCCATTTTTGGTGCTTGAAAAGGTTTAAAACTTACACATCTAATCAAAATAGCACAAAGTTATTAAGTTAAGGGTTTAGGTTTATTAAATTTTTTAGAAAATTTTAAGTTGTTTTTGTGGGCCCAGGAGCCTTGGTATGCCCCTGTAAAGAACTGGCCAGTGCCATATGGAATTGATTGGTTTTGTACAGAATCAACCATGTGTGGTTAGAACCATTGGTTTTGGTTGGAAACCCTTCGGAATAGTTCTGACTGGACGTTTCTACTTGGTTCAGATAACATTGCTACAAAAAACACATTGGGCAAGTGCCATATGGAATTGACTGGTTCTGTACAGAATCAACCATGTGTGGTTGGAACCAATGTTGTATATGTCGTGTCGGGGAAAGTGTTGGCGAGGGTCCGGAATATAACTTCTCGACGACATCGACGGAAAATGTCGGAATATGTCGCAAGACCTCAAAAAATACAAAAACAATCATTTTTTTCAATTTTTTAAACTTTTAAAGCAACAACATCAAATAAACACTTTTCTACATAAATATGAAAATACAACCAATAAATAAGATGCATAAGATGTCAAGTGGTCACATATCCCAATAAATAAGATGCACAAGATGTCAAGTGGTCACATATCATTACTAAACCCAGTACCCCAAACATGTTCCTTATAGGATGATAGTAGATACAAATCACATCAACCGATCAAAATAAATGTATCTCATGAGATGAATCACGACGAGGCATCTAGATACCAAATAGTACATGATAAAATGAAAATGATAGATCATAGAATCCAAATCATTGATTCCCATGTCGTGGTGTTGTTTCGCCTAGCCCTTTTACGGGTAGAGGGCACCAATTTTCCTCTAGAGGTAGTAGGTGGTCGTGGAGGTACTTTAGATGAGGTTGGAGTGGAAGCTCCAACCGCTTGCTTCAGATGCTCCATTTGAGGTGGTGAGTGGGACGAGGTGGAAGGAAAGTGTGTTGCCTCCTCCCAAATCCCAACACCTAAGTCCAACTCTAGGTATGGCTCTCGTGGAGGTGGTGGTGGCATTAAATCCACTGGAAGTCCAATCTCCTCCCTCTCTCAGATTCAATCGAAGTGGAACATCGCTGCCCTCCCTCCCTCTGCTGCCCCTCCCTCCATCAAATTATCTCAGATGCTCCTCCAACCACTTGGCCCTCCCATCTCTCGTGGTCCCTAATCTCCACCTCCACCGGGACCGGTGGTGTCAATGTTATCCAATGAAATGGCTTCTATGTCTGGTTCTTTGTCAAGTTGTTTCACCCACAACCTAGATTGTAGTAGACATATACCAAGCCATATCGGTACTTAACCCTCAGAAGGAACATTGAGAGCCATGCATAATGATGGTAAATAAATAAAATACAAAATTGTGTACAAAATTAAAAAAAATATAAAAGTTTAAAACAATTTTAAATTTTGATCGTTGCATTTTTTAACATTTCTAACCTGTTGCGCCTCTTGGAGTGTATCTTTTCAAAAACACTCAAATTGCGCTCACAACCTGAAGAACTGTAAGTTTGACTAAGCACTTGAACGTCAAGTTTCTGCAGCTCTGGGAGTTTTCCACCATAGTGTTTCCACCAAACATCTACAATGAATAAAAAGAAAGGAAGACAACGGCCTATGTTTCCATTTAATAAGCAATAAATGTCATATATAATATATAGAAAGGAATAAACAAAATTTGAAATTGAAGCTTACCTGCATCCTTGTGGTCCTATCTTGGACAACCATATCATAGCTCAACATCCCGGATGCCATCCTATATATCTCATTATGTCTAGGAATCTCTGAGCGTTCAGCTGGAATCAGCACCATCCTCTAAACACACTGAGGGAAACCACAATGACCTTTACCCATCAAAATTAAATCCACAAACATGTTTAACGTGGTTGAGGTAGAGCCTTGCTACATGAATGGGATGATGGAGAGTGTTATTCCATCGCCATCAATCACACCCCATATCTGAGCCTCTTGGTGAGTCCTTTCTTTCCCTTGTTCTCATAGTACCAAGATAGTTTCTTTACTGCTGGTCTCCATCCATGGCCTCATATAAGTAGCCAATTGTGGGATTTTCCCCATCAACCATGTGAAGAACCTTTAGCAAAGGTTCACTAATGGTACATACCTCCCCAACTCCACTCCAGAATATCAGGTAATGTCCCACAAGTTGGGCTATGGTTTGCCCATCTTTTTTGGTGCTATAGACACAAGCAGACCACTCATTAGAAATAAACATTCTTTGTAAGTCCAACATACCTTTTAGAAGCTGCATCAAGAGAAATGAAGGTGGTGGCAACACGTGTGATTGCGGGATGTACAACTGCTCCCTGTGATTCGTCTCATGAGTGAAAGAACATGTGTGATTATATATATATATTGTCACACTGAAATAATCAATGATTTCCTTTGATCCAAGGAAGTTTTCCCATGTCCTCTAGCAGCAACATAATTAGCAACATTTTCCATGATGATTTGGACAACATATTGCGGGCCTATCTTTTGGATAAAGCCATCCAACAACTTATATAATAATTGTGCATCTTTTGTATATGCACTTGCATCAACACATTTGATAAACATTGCCCCTTGGGACAATTCGCCAACCAAGAAGTTTAGAATTGATCTCCCCTTCCCATCAGTCCACCCATCCCATCACGGGTATCCGTGGTCTCTCCATGTTTCCCTGAAATAAGCTAATCTTTCTCTGTGGTACTGCATTTTACCCTTGAAGGAGACGTCCTCTCAAATCCTAATAGAAAGGGCCCCTATACCCCAGGCCAACACTGCAGCACCTTCAAACATGGGATGGTAGAAGGGTTATTGGCAATGTTAAAAGGTATATCACCCAAAGAAAAACATTTGGCTACAAGCTTGTCGGCCTCCTCCGACTCTTTTCTTTTAATCAATGACCTAATAGAAGGTTGCCCCCCAGGTTTTAACCTCATCACGCAAGATGAGGTTGATTAGGGTTGTAGAAGATGAGTGCCTGTATCGAGGAGTGGATTAGGCATCACTGTCCCCCTCAGCACTTGTTCCATCAGATCTATTTGCAATGGAATCGGAACCTTTTTTAAGTAGCCTCGGCCAAGCATCCCCTTACAGCTAAGCTATCACTAGTGATTGGTTTGTGTAATATGCACACTGGTACCGTTTGGACAAGGGATCCACATCAAACCCAGATTTTGGCAAGGGTATTTCAAGCGGCTAATTCCTCCAGAAATTTTTGTTGCAAAGATTGCATGTCAATACTTGTCTATTAAGAAGTTGCACTGGTTCACCATAAACCCACATTGGATCCAATGCCTTCGACATTTTTTTTAGGTGAAAATCTTAAACGTATGGCACAAAAAATAAAAAAATAAACACACGAGCAATGCAAAGGTTAAATAATAAGAGATAGATGAATTAGAATGATTGAATCTTCCATTCAAAAACAAATAAGAAGAGACACATTGCAAAATGCAAACCCTAGCCTAACTCAAAAATTAAAAGAAAGTTCAAATCTTCAAGTTCAAACTTCAAACAAAATGAAAGAAAAAAATGTTTTGATCATAATTCGGAAATCTTTGATCTCTTCAATGTGGGCGCTTAACCTAATGGAAGCAAGATCCTTGGCTTTCTCCTCCTTGGATAGACGCACAATGGTTTTCCTCACACCTCTCTAGCTCTCTCACACTTCACAAGTGAAATAATGAGCAAAAAAAGGCACCCGCGGCCTCTAAAACCCCTCACGCGCATTTTATCTGCTAAAAAATTTAAGCAGGCTGAAATATTCCTTCGATTCGCGACACATTGAGAAAATGTTGAGAGTTAGTGAATGTGTTGCGACACATTGAAAATTTCGGAAGTTTCGCGAAATATTCAGAAGAAAATTTCGGCTAGGTGAAAATGTCAGGGACACATCTGAAATTTCCGATATAATGGCAATATATTCAACACTGGTTGGAACCACTGAGTTTGGTTGGAAACCCTTTGGAATAGTTCTAACTGGACGTTTCTACCTGGTTCTGATAATATTGCTACAAAAAACACATTGGGCAAACTTAAATCTAAGAAATTTTAAATATTTAGTTGTTTCCAAAACCTTGAGTTTTTTCTTAGCATTTTGAAGCTACTTTCAATTTGAACAAGCATCAATCTTTTACATTATTCACTACAATTACAGCTTCCATAAAAAAAAAATTGAAAATGGAGGAAGAACGCCATTTTGCCTAATCTAAAATGAGACCATCACAAGTAATCTGTAAGGCATTCAACACTAAAATTATTTCTCTAATATGTGTATAAGCTTGAATGCCATAGAGAATAAGGAGACAAATAGTGGCAGTTCTTAGGAATGGGTAAGCAATCTCTATGGCCATTCTTATAAGGGTTGCTATGTGCGATTTTACCAACATCTTTTATCTATAAGTGGTATTGGAGTGAGGGCATGTGAATGTACACTTGAAGAGAGAGTAAAATTGACAAAGCCTCACATGGATGTTGAAAATTGTATGTTTTTTTATTTTGGATATGGATTTTGAGAAACCCCAAACTTTAGGATCCTTTGAAGTGAATAAATATGCAACGTAGGGAGGAAGCAAATGAAGTAATTGTTGAGTTTATTATGGTGGGGAAAATCATAGCTATTGGGATTGGATGCACACCCCCTAGTTATAATAAATTATGAACAACAATGTTAGACAAGCGGATCTCATAGATGCAAGGGTTCGTGGAAGACCTTAAACAACTTGGGTAAGGACAAGGAGGAAGCAAATGAAGTAATTGTTGAGTTTATTATGGTGGGGAAAATCATAGCTATTGGGATTGGATACATACCCCCTAGTTATAATAAATTATGAACAACAATGTTAGACAAGGGGATCTCATAGATGCAAGGGTTCGTGGAAGACCTTAAACAACTTGGGTAAGGACAAGGGGTTAAATTATCTTGGATGTTTTGATAGATATCTGGCAGAGACCCTCAATAAACATTATTTTGATCTCTTCTTTGCTTTTTAGAGCAATTAATTGTATTGGAAAGAGACCCTCGATAAACATTATTTTGATCTCTTCTTTGTTTTTTAGAGCAATTAATTGTATTGGAAAGATGAGGGGCTCATGTTTTTCAATGCTACTATTGAGGTCGTTCCTTCTAATGTACAATAGGATATTGTAAATGCCCTGTTTATTGAGCTACTAGGATAATGATTCAAATTAGGTATTTTTGATTCCTTGTGCAAATGCACAAATTACATTGGCAAAATTCCACTTTTTACTTGTAATATTTCAAGTGCAGATTTGTAACCATTATGCCTCTACAAATATAGGATGCATGATAAAGAGATTTTGGAGCCAATTATACTTAATGTTCTACCTTCTTGGTTTTCCTTGAGTATATGATTAAGGTGCAAGGGGCCCCATAATTTGTTGTTGTTGTAAGTAGTGGTTGGTCTAGCCCCGAGGAATCCAAAACAAAATGGGGTAGGAAAGTAAATCAAATGATTTTGGATACTAATTGGTGGAGTGATTTACATTGTTTGATTCATATTTGTAATCATGAAATCCAAAACAAAATGGTGTAGGAAAGTAAATCAAATGATTTTGGAAACTAATTGGTGGAGTGATTTACATTGTTTGATTCATATTTGTAATCATGGAGGTGATAAGGATTGTGAATTCACATACCCCTGAGTCTTAGGGAGATATATGAGCAATTGATAGCATGATTATCAAAATAAAATCCTCCATTCATTTGAGAGATCTTTCTTTGGAATAAAGAACAAAGTTGAAAGAGATGAGGTCTAACGATGTGAACACTCTTCATATGGTTGGAGATATATGAACAATTGATAGCAAGATTAGCAAAACAAAATCTTTCTTTCATTTGAGAGATCTCTCTTTGGAATAAAGAACAAAAGTTGAAAGAGATGAGGCTGAACCATGTGAATGCTCCTCTTAATATGGTTGCAGCTTGCTTATGCACATAATTCCAAGTGGCATTTGGAGACTTGAGAGGCTAGGAAAAGTTGCAATAATAGTTGATCGTAAAGTGAAAGAAGGGTTTTGCAAAACCATATCAAAGGTTTACAGTGCTAATGAAGCAAGGATGATCCAGGATTTTTTTTGAGATTTTGTAGAACTAATTAGCCCCACATATACAAAGAGGATAGAAGTATGGTGCAAGTGAATTCCAATGCACGGTGGAGGATGAATGTGTTGAAACTGTAAAGATATGACAACTTGTTATGTGTTTGATGTCTTAGGCTACTAGTTCCTCAATTGCTAAGATGAATTGTTCCACTTACAATTTTATCCACTCTATTAAGAGGAATAAAGTCACCTTTGAGAGAGTGAAAAAACTCGTTTCTATGCATAATAGTTTATGCTTTTGGAAGAGGAAGGCTCTAGAGTGTTTATAAGGCCTTCAACATGGTGGGATGTAGACCTAGAGGATGCTTCATAGGTTGTTGAGGAGAAGGGTACTTTAGATCCAAAAACAAGTGTTTAAACTTACTTGTTGGGTGATTTTGGTGGAACTAGTAACCAATTTATATTTTTGGTACAATGAGAATAAGAACTACAATGTGTAGGAATTAGAGTGAGCTTTGAATTACTTTGCTAACTAATAGGTGTTGAATTTAAAGTAGAATAATGTTGACAATTAGAATAAAACCTTCTGATACTAGCAATTAGATGAAAATAATACACATCCTAGAAGCGATAACAAAGTCTATTATTGAGTATGCTTCGACTCTCACCCTACTTATCTACATGGTTTACTACATATTTATACAATTAGGTGCTAGAAATACATTAAATGTTCATAATTCTATGCTAGTATTTATGCTTTAATGCAATTACATAACATTGATGGTGGGCGCATATAAAAATTAGTGCCCACATCAAGCAAGTGGATTTGCGTCAAATCATTCCTACAAACTACGTGGATTCGTGCCTTTTGAGGATGATTCATTAATGCGTCATTAGGTGTGCATCCAAAATCAATGATTTGCCAAGTGGTGAGCCTTGGGAATCTGAAGGGTGATGTTATTAGATTCGAGTGCTAGCCAAAAGTCTACTCTTAGCCGCGTTTACTGATTGTTGGAGCATGGTGCTAGAAAGTGGGATACACCGAGGAAGAGCTCTAAGGGTCCAACACATGGCCAAGTTAACACTACATCGTGCAAGCAAATCAATGCTCAACAATAGGCTTGTTTGGTATGTTATTAGATGACATTAGATTGGAGGGTAGTTGTTAAATTTATAGCAACTGCAAGAGCCATTCTCTGGGAGGATGGCAAAGACCCTAGCCAAGATCTAGGCCCCCCCAGTGCACTCCTGGGGTACTTGGTCTGGGACCAAACAGTCAGTGCCATGGAAAAATACCCTTGTTAGGGCCCCTAGTATATGACTGGGGTT
>SNQJ01S0047399.1:52712-65301 GCA_010110895.2 Picea sitchensis | reverse complement strand
ACTAGATCTTCTCTGCACGTCATCCACCCACAAGGATCATCCAATCCTACAGGACTACATCGCTCGGGCTCTCATCACAGATATCCCCCCGGATGGGGTGTCAGTAGGTCCCACACATCCATTGGATAGGGTGGCACCTTCCAGCCCTGCGTCGACCATGTGATCGACACATGCAACACCCCTCCACTTTTATTCCCCCGATGAGTGATTGCAACATTCATTTCTGCGAGCCCTCGACTAAATGCTCCAGTGCACCCTCCTATGTATTTTCGTCCGGGAAATGGAGGAACGACTCTGGCTGTCACCTCTGCACACGTGCGGCCATCCACTCTGGTTTTCTTATTATGTTTTCACTCCTCGGCTGGACCATTATGCCTCCTTACTTATTATCGAACAACTCTCTAGTTTGCAGCCCTCTCTGGTCTTTACCTCCCTCTATTGGCTCGTATGGTTGCTCTGCTCCTTCATTCTTTCTCTTTGCCTTGCCAACCCCTACTCCACTGCCTTCCTATTTATTCATGTTGGCTATGCCTCGACTTCGCGGGAATCCAAAATGAGGCCCTGTCTGGTATCATAACAAAGCGAGTATGGCCAACCTTCCCCCGCATGTCCTCACTTTGTCGCCCAGCTCCTCGCCTTCCTCCTCCGCCTAGTCCTCTCCGGGTCAGAGCTTTCTTTTACCTCTATCTTCTCTTTAGGCTTGTCGTGTGGAGTGGTTTGACCTCCACGACAATTCTTTGGGATTTTATCCTATCCCAATCCAGGATTTGGCCTCTTCTTCACAACCAACCATGGTCCACCCAGNGGGTCAGAGCTTTCTTTTACCTCTATCTTCTCTTTAGGCTTGTCGTGTGGAGTGGTTTGACCTCCACGACAATTCTTTGGGATTTTATCCTATCCCAATCCAGGATTTGGCCTCTTCTTCACAACCAACCATGGTCCACCCAGTGAACTCTCCTAAGCATTATGTTCCCTTGCCACCACCCTCTATCCTGTCTCCTTTGGAGGAAACCCCCACTCACTTGGAAGAGCCTCCGGGCCAGCTCCATTTATGCTCGGATTGTGCTTCATGATCAAGAATTCGCAACTCAGTGGCGATATTACACAACCTGGTTTTTGTTGTCATAAAATATGTGGACGACTTGTGCTTTTGGCTAGAATACATGGACAAGCGAAGTGAGAAAATTGAATCTCTGCTCATGACCCTGCTCAACTCCTTTCACTCTCGATAATTGGCTACCAGTGCCCCAACAACTTCAGAGGTGATCTTTTCTCCAACTATATAGGTGGTTGTAGAGTGCGACGTGGGAAAAAACGACCATCGGACTGCATGAGCACTAGCATGCGCACATGTGTTAGATTGCATGCCTAGTTTTGTTAATTGTTTATTTTTCTGGAAGCGTTCTCTTGAGCCATATATGACACCTAGCACAATTTTTCCATTTTGTTTGTCAAGGGTTAGTCTTTTTTGGTCTTCTAGTTAGCATGGCAGGTCCAACTGAATTGGTTTCCCTACAAGGTGATTCAGTTCATGTAGTTTAATTTTTGGTGCTTTTAGTATTGAGGGACAGGCTGAATTGGTTTCCCTTCAGGGAATTTCAACACAAACAATTCCTTGACATTTCAGATGCTACTGTAATTTTTGTTCTTGAAAGGTAATATATAGATACTTACTTAACAAACAAAAAAACTATTTTTTATGCCAATCAATGTGGTATCTATCATGTAACTACTAAGTAGCTATGGCTATTGGGTTTAACTTTGTGGAATGCAAGGTTGCAAAGGTTTATGTTTTCTTCCTTAGGGGACATAAACCTAGGATGGGGATGCATGTGTTTCTCATCCTTCTTGTGGGTTTGAGGGTTCTTATCCCACACTTGTGTATGAGATGATGTCCTTGGGGAAGCCAAAGGACTCACTTTGCATCCCCCAACTAAAACACATTAACACCCTCTTATAAAGTAAAAAAACAACCAAAAAATAAGGAAAAAAAGAAAACACCAAAAAATGTGAGACCCCATTGAAACCCTAGGATGATTCTCTCTAGATAAAGAAAGACATAAATAAATGCCACACTTATTTTTTCACTTGTTTGCATTTTAGTGCCCGATTTTCTGAAATTTGCAGGCTTGGATAACGACATGTGATATTTTACTAGTTGGGACAACATTATCATTCTCCATACATAGTTTAAATGACAACAAAAGAGGTCATTTTGCAAGGGGAGGATGTTTTCTCAAGGAGAACGTTTCAACAATAGGTTTGGTAGCAAAATTTTCTTGAGGAGATTTTTAGTTTTGAAAATCATTTTTTTTGCATTTTATTTTCCATTTCTCGATCATGTGGAAATCCTAACACTTCGGTTTCGAAATATTGTGAGAGAGTAAAGGGAGGCAAGGGGTTAGGGGAGACATCAAAAGTTATGTGCAAATTGCATGGTTTGCACTGGATTTGAAGTTATAGAAGGTTTCTTACCCATAAAAGGCATGGGACTTTTCCCTTGGTCTAAAAGAGAAGAGGAAATTGTGAGGAAGCAAAAAAGGCTTGATGCGTTATTACCTCTTGCCACTCGTCTATCTCGTGAATCAACAATTGGAGGCTTATGCAAATACAACCATTGCCTATGATATTGTTGATTATGAGAGTAATTTAATTGTAGGGTTTTCCACAAATATCTCCAAAGTTCAAATATTGTAAACTCATCTTGTAAGAGGAGAGATTTGACAAGTTTAGTTATTGAAATGTTTGATATCAAGGGTGTAGAGGGTGTTGATATTGTTATAGAAGGTTTTTTTCTTTACAAGTGGTATCCCATTTAATGTGGCTCATTCCCTATTTTTCAAGCAAATGTTTTGTGCCATTAATGATGGACCAAGGCACTTAGCTATGAGACGTTAACACAAAGATACCTTTCCTTGAGAAGGTTATGGACCCATTAAAGGTGTCTTGGAATATAGGTGGGTGTTCTATAGTAACGTGTGGTTGGATAGGTGCTAGAAATTGTCCACTTCAACATTATTGTGTCTTCAATCTTTGGTCCCTAATTTTTTAGGGAAATTGATTGTTCCRGTCAAGAGAAAAAASATGCTTCTCAAAGTACCAATTATGTGAGGCCATTGAGGTGGGGTTGTCTAATGTTTTGCAAGTTATCATAAATGCAATCCTCGTTTGCAAAGTTGTAGGGTTGATGGTCCAAAAACAATATAGGCATAAGTTTTGGATGCCATMTTATGTGCATTCATTGAATAATGCATTAAAGAACATTGGCAAAATGGATTGGATGCCAACTTGTTATTTTGTTTATTTATATATAACTTCCCCATTAAAGAGATCAGAGTACAAGAAAACATGGTGATTTCATGTAAATCACTGCAAAAAACACAGTTCAACCTCTTAACCAAATTTCATTGTATAACAAAATTTGGCTTCCATAGAGCCATTACAATCTTACATTTATATATACCTAAACTTCATGACCCATTTAAGGTGTTAGGGAGTATAGGTGGATGTTTTATAGTGATTGATGGTTGTATGGGTGCCCAAAATTGTCCACTTCAACATTATTGTGTCTTCAATATTTGGTCCCTATTTTTTTAGGGAAATTGGTTGTTCAAGTCAAGAAAAAAACACTCTTCTTAAATGACCAATAATGTGAGGCCATTGAGTGTGAAAATTCCAATCCTTGGTGACTAAAGTCCTTATAATCTCATTTAAACAAGTAATTGTTGAATTTAATTAATGTTGAAATTAAATTCAAACCATAGTATCTAGTAATTGCACATAATGGGGAAACCCATCGAGCACTTCCCCTCATTTCGAGGATGGTATCTAGTGTAAACTCGTTGGTTGCAGTTTTGGTAACCTGTCCTAGTGGAGACATTGAGTGAGACCCACAATATGTTGTAATAACCCTATGGTTTTTAGGTACTCAACCAGTTGGTAAATAATTTAATTGTGCACTTTCCCACATTAATCCTTCCCTAACCAGTTTTGATTTCAATTTTTGCACAAAGATAATAGCAAAAATACCATGTAATACCCAACCTCTAGTGATTAAAACAATAATGACGTTATCCAAGAAGTTTCCAAAACCAATAATGTACAATATCCAACAATATAAGAAACAGTATTAAAAACCAACAGTAAATAGCTTCAAGACCCAACAATAAACCCCCTAAGGGTTGTTGTTACATATCGAGAAAAATAACCGACAAACTGTAGCAACAAATCTGTAACAGAAGTTTATCTAAGTAAACCCTAACCTCTACCACAACATAAAACCAAGAAACATGTGCTTAGAAGACTCATGGAAGAGCTCCAATTCCCATAGAATGCCTTCATTGTCCTTCGGTTATCTCCAGTAGACCTTGGTCTGCACTTTCCAGGCTGTTATAGGGTTTGGCCCCCTCCAAAGGGCCACTACAGGGTACGGTCCTATATCTAGCAGCCAAAATAGATGGTGGCACCCATGTGGATTACTCCATGACTCCTCTGTCAGATATTCCACACTTAATGAGCAACTCGACACCTCAACTTCCTCAATGTACCCTTGTACCTTCAACTATGGAATTACTATAGCTAGATAACGAAATAAAGTTGATCTAGGGTGAGGTTCAACCCACCAAAACTCAACAAGAAAGGGGGTTAAACAACCCACCAGTAATTGAGGCAGTTGCCTCCCAAGTAAAGAATAGATAACTCCTTCAATCCCAATCATACCTCTCCAAATGAACCTCCTCTTTCTTATATAGATTTTTCTTTAAGCTTGCTTCCTTATTTTGGGTGACTTGCTCTTCAAGTTAGGTGTATTTTCTTCATTTAAGCCCAAAGGTCACCTTTAAACCAAGTGTTTCCCTCCTTGGTGGCTTCTTCTACTCCCACAACTCCCTTTCTTTGGGGCTACAACCTATGAGGGAGCCCCCTTAGACTAATACGCCCTCCCTCTAGTGAGGTAAAAAGGGAGGGGACATGACAATCCTCCCTTCTCGATATTGCTTGTCCTCAAGCAACCACAAACCTGGATGTTGCAAAATATGCTCGCTCTCCTACGTGACATCCTCTACTAGCCAATCTCTCCACCTAACATGATACTCCTTGATTACTCTGCTCCTCAGTCTCCTCTCCCTGACATCCATAATATGCTCAAGAGTTAACAACATCTGTCCCCTCTCATCAAGAGGTAGTAACTCAATGGGAGTAGTGACTTGTGGCCCACACGACCTCTGGAGGAACGGCACATGGTAAACACTGTGACGTTGGCTACCCTCTGGAAACTCCAACTCATAATCTATCGCTACATCCCTTTGAATCACCCTGAAGGGACCAAAAAGGCGCAACCTCATCCTCTCAGTGCCACCTCTCCTCCATGGAAACGGTCTAAGTGGTTTCACCCTCAAGTACACCACATCCCCGATAACCTATGCTCCACCCTATGTCTGTCCATACACATTCTCTGTCGATCTTGGGTGATCTGTAAGTTATTGTGGGTGGTGTCACTGCAATGCTTGCCCAAATGTAACCACTCAATCCATGGCCTCACGTAGTCATGCAAGTACCTCTCAGTTTGTCGATCCACCGCCATCACCTGACCAACCGTCTGAAGGTAAGAACTAATGTTGGGAGTCAATATAGTGCCCATTGATCCGATCAAACTCTTCCAAGGAGGTAGATTTGTCATCCGTGTTGTCCCATACTCCCATGTGATGACTAGAAAGTGCATGAGTCATGCTAGTTGGTCAATCAATATGCTCTACAATCTTAGTGAATCCATGATGTAATATGTCCAAAAACTATCCCATCCTTGTCCTAGAATGGGAAAGGATTGCATAAACCCGACCTGAAGAGTGTGCCCCGACTTGCTTTACTTCCAAGTCATACACTCCCCCATATGTCCTGACACAATGTCCTCTAAGTCCCTCCAAGTACAACTCTCTCAGAACTGCTCATAAGTGGTGAAGTCACCAGGGTACCAAACTACCATGTATGATGTGAAGCACCCTCCACCCATAACACTAATCTACCTGACGATCACAAAATAACCTATTAGACTATCCCTGATGAGCCAAGCAATCATAAATTGTTGAGGCTCGGTCAACTCCTCGTAAGACTGCTCCTCCAAGCAACCAATCATACACACCCTAAGAGTAAACTCTGGAGAATGCAAACCAACCATCCCATTTGTGTCAGCTACCCCGCTATCCACAACTACAATCCTAGGGCCCCAAGCCAAATACAGAGAGGAACCATCATGTTGAGGTTGCATCCCTCCAATCATCACCGTCTGACCTCCATGCTCAAACTGTGCGTTCCTATCCTGTAACTCCCTATCATGGATTATACTCGGCTAAGATATCTCAGTTAAGTTAACACTTGTCAATCCACGACTATCCTCGATCCTGGGCATCATGAGGGAAAAGAAAAACTCCACAACTCCTCTCACCTCATCCCCATCATGATGTAGACCAATCACTACCTTGGCTCTGTTGGTCAAAAATCTCATCTGAAGCAACCCATCACTCTGATGAATGYCTCAATCCCACCACCATATTGGAAGTCTACAACTCCCAATGTCTGYTACTGAAAAGTCTGGAAATTGCTCCAATAGAGTCTGAAACTCCCACTGTGCACCTTGTACATTGATCACCAAGTCCCAATGGATGGTCTTTGTCGTTGGTACAAGGCTATCTATCCCACTCAAGTGACTCAGGGGTTCCTCCCATGTCCTATTGAGGGAATCAAACCACAACAACATATGCCTCGACAACTGTATACCATATTGGAGAGTGATTAATATGTTGGTCAAACCCCAAGGCATGACCAAGGTCGCATGATGATATATTGGAACATACATGTGAGTTTATGACTCCCTGATCCTCATATGCTGGAATCCATGATTCAACTCGATCACCAAGGTGTATGTTGCTCCTAGAGGTTCACCCATCCACTCTCCAATCCTAGGTAACCTCAAATCAATGGTATCCTTGAGACCTTTGTCAGGAGTGTTGACGCCCAAAAGCGCAACATGGGATCCATGCATGCAAATGGGTTGCAATGCCTTACTACTTATATATATAACAATATACTAAATAGGTGGGACCTCGTTATGTGAATGATGATGAAAGACACTTTTATTTGATTTACGCTCAAGAATACCTTGCGAAATTGATTCTACAGTTTGGGAATAAACCCAAAAATTTGAAACAACTTTCCATGTAAAATTGACTAATGATGGGTGTGTTGGAAATTTAATTTAAAAAAGTAAGGAAAAGGGGAAAATGCTTGTTTTAATAAGCATCTTGGTTTATTCTTGCTACACATATTTTGACTTCTTGTTCAAACCTCAAGCACAAGACACATATAGTTATGGTGTATTGCACTTATGGTATACTCATTATTATTGTGGACGGTGGATAAGTTTTATAAGATGGAAATCCTTCACGAGCAAGGAATGTGGGACATAACATGTTTTGGTGTTAAGTGTTGAGTATACGTTAAGATTTATGAGTTTAATTTGATTTTTGGATTGAAATTTTATGTGGAAAACATAGTGGACTATGTGTTGGAAGTATTGGGTGCGCTCGTACTTGGCTCGAGTTGATGGAAATTAATGTGAGAAACGATGTGCAATTATTGTACGTCGCTCTAACCCTACCTCGAGGTCGCCACCCTCACTTGGTTAACATTTATGTTGGTTTTTTTGGCTAGTGTTGTCTCAATTTTTCTCGGCCTTGAGAAGAATAGTGGTGCTTGTTGGTTTTTTGGCATTCTCCTTATAGGTATGTTGGCTCTTACCTCTCCATTCATGAACTGTAGCCCTGCTCCAAATAAAATCATGATGTTGGCTCTTAGATTTGCTTACAGACTGTGTTTTCTTTCTAAATTTTATAATGGGTGTATGTGGGTATCACCACTGTGAAAATTGCATTTTAATGGAGGTCCCTCCCTGTTGGCATTTAAATGTGTCAAGCTGAGAATAATGTTCGAAATTCCTTTCTGTTTGAATTAAGTGATTGTGTTGCACCCAGAATGAATGTTGTTATGTTGCTATGGTTGTTGGCAAATAGTTATGGCAAGTACTTTTGGATTCACTCATCTCTAGTGATTTGAATTCAATGGTTTTTCTCTGTGAAACTAAAAGAACAATTGGTTTTTTTTCTTGCATAACGCCATACCCTTTACCAAGTCTTTGGAATACTTGTAGCTCCTTCAAATTATCTTTCCATTGTTTGTGAATATATGTGAGACAGATGCATTTGTCTTGCGACCACCAGGGGAGGTCTATTGTGAAAATAAATGGTTAAATGGTTTTTACAAACCCCTTATGAATGTCTCGCCTTTACATTTGCCTAGACCTCGGTTCTTTTATTTGATATATGGAAATTGGTATTTTCGAACTCTGCTCTTGATGTATGTTATAATTATGACAGTGGGAAAGATTGGTTGTATGCATTAATTCTTGGCTCGTTTGTTATTTATCTATGGGGGTTTGGTCAAATTTGAAGTTATATGATGAGCAACCGTTTCACATGGGGTTTCAAACCCAGTCTGTTTATGCAACAAGTATTGAGGTTGTGATACAAGCGTTGAATAGTGAAAGGTCGATGGATTTATGTTTTTGTCTCAACCTCCCATGCATGTTTGATAAAAGCTCTGCTAATTGAAAATGAAATTGTGAAGTTTGACAGACCTGGAACTTTCTTGGGGTTTTTATTTGGGTAATATAAAATGGTTGTGTCTCAGATTTGAATTATTAAACAGAGAAATTTTTTGGCAAATGATGGTGATGATGATTTTCAATAAATATTATTGCATATAGTAGAACAATAATCATCTTTTTCACTTCTATTATCTCACTTTTCGCTCATTATATGCCCACTGCCTTCCCAAATACATTTAAACGTCCTCTTTTATATTATTATGAATTTAAATTTTTTTTAAGAAAAGAGAAAATATTAATAACAAAAGAAAGAGACTAGATGATGATTGGTGTTGGAAGTTTGGATATGGATACATTTTATGGTACTTTTGCATTTGCTTGAACAATATTCGTTGGTCGTTTCCCATCCATGCTGTCATTTTATGCTCATTACAAAGCCCCCCATCTTCTCAATAGCCCTATCACTTCCTGTTCAAATGGTGATTGATTGTTGAGTTTAAAAGTATCTATGGATGGATTGCATGTGCTTCTGTTGTGAATGATAGATCCAACCTTTTGATTTTATTTAGGTAGAGTATTGATGCATGGATTTTTAAGAGATTTTCATAACATGTTTGGAATATTGCTTCAAGATGAGTTTCTTTAGCAGAGGCAGCAATGGCAGAGGTGTTAATAGAGGTGCTAATATAGGCAAAGGAAATAATTGGCAGAGAGGCCATAAGAGGCTACAAATTTCGATACATTTTAACGTTGATCCGCAAGAGCTTAATCAACTTTTCCAAGCTGGGTTTTTTAATGTAGTTGGCTAAGGAATTCTGCAAATTATACCTGAGAGGCCTCCTTACCAGCCGCGTCAGAATGTCTCTGGTATCCACGTCCCCCCTCATGTGTCTATGCAGCCAGAACCACCTGTCAATGATGGTTGGAAAGAGATTGTTCATCAACCTGTAGCTCATCACCATGGTTGGCTCACTGTGTCTTTGCCATTACCCCTTCCTCCACTGCCAATAAATCCAAATGCCCAAGTTGATCATATTGTCCCGCCAGTACATTCCTCCCATTTAAGTAAAAGGCTAAAAATTGATGTTCTCAAGCTAGAGTTAGATAAAGGAAAAGAAGTGGCCACTCCCTCCAAGTCATCCAAATATTCCTCTGAATCGATGTCCTCTCATCTTCGTCTCAAATATGATTGTTCACACATCATCAATGCAGTCCACCCACAAAGTTCTCATCAACTGAAGGCCATTGCATAGGATAAATCAGAAATGGGATCTAAAGAGAGCAGCACAAGAGGCAAAATGCCTCTCATAGCAAATATGGTTTTTAATGTTGATTAATGTTATTTTCTATTGAGGACACTCTTTTATTTTTTACAATGTTTTGGACAACAAATACATATTTAAACAATGTTTTGGACAGCATGGATATAATGTTATTTTTGGATATAGTCATGTTTTATTTTCTTGATATTAAAATATTTGATCATTAATATGAATATGGGAGTTACAAGGCATATGTTTGAAGCAAATGTTCAGGGTGTTATACTTCATGTTTTGATGATTATTAAAGAAATTGAAAATGGGAGTCACAAGGGGTCCCACTTATTTAGATATTATCTAATTAGACCCTTATCTATATATATATTATTATTTATTTGTCTCAACTAATTAGTTAAACTATTAAGCTTAACAAAAGAAAGGTAGTTGAACTACCATAACTTATTGAGAAAGGATAAAAGCTCAATCAAATGAAGAGACACGGGAAATAGATAATAGAGAGATAACTTTTGCTATAAGGTTTTCTCTATACTTGTGAGATACTTTCATTTTTCATTCATTCTAAGTTTACTAGAAGGCTTAACCATGTTTATGACAATAGTGGGATTAAAAAATTGAATCATATATTTTAGAAGCTTGTCTTTAAAGGTGTATGATTTATCTTTGGCAGTTTGTGTGTTTTTGCATGTTTATGAATTAAATTTCATGACTGATAAAGAGTATTTTTCATAGTCAAGTGACAACATTTTGTGGCAAGTTGATCCAGATCTTTAGCTTCAGTTTTCTTTTGTTGTCAGAGTCTTTTTGTATGGTGCCTATCGAAGGATTCTAAATCTGACTTTGGTCCCTACCCTCGTAGGGGTTTGTAAAGATAATTCAACTTTGTATCTCAAAATGAAATCAATATAAAAATCAGTTTTTTTTATTTTAGCCTCACATATGTATTTTGATGACTTGGTTCATATTTTGTTTTTATCTCCATGTACATAATCGTGTAATTTATGTTTAGTTTATTTATTTTTCACAGTTACATATAATATATAAAAAACTATCGTTGGTCCTTTGTACTTAATACCTAGAAATTAAGTGATTGTTTCTTTTATTTTAAGGCTATAAACCCTGGGTAACATTCCCAACTATCTTGTCTTAGCCCAAGAAGATCTGAAAATGCTTGAGTAATGTTCCTCATATATTTTCCTCAACAAGGAGGTCTCCCTGGAGGCAATGCTCCAAAGCTCCACTGCACACTATTGTATGCCAATGTAGTCCCCTATGTTAATTTTCTCTGAAAATCAGAACCTAGTTGCAAATTTAGATAAGTAAAAAGCAAAACTTAAATTCTTAACTTAAAATTATGAACATGTTGATTTTCTTAACATTCTAATGCATCAAAAATAAATAGATAAAGACACAATCATTCACATAGAGAAAACAAAGTGATTTTTTGGTCAAATGACCTCGGAAAAACCCAACTAGGAAAATCAGTCTTGTACTTGATGATTTTAATTATTTTAGGAAAGAGGGAAAACTCATAAATTTTACACCTACTGTTTTGAAACTTGTCCGAGGAAAAATCTCTACCTTCAACAATCTTATATCCTTCTCCCTCACCCAAACTTCTCACAACCTGGTTGTTGGTGTGTCATACAACCTATACAGCTCTGTTGTATGACCCAGGCCACACAACCCTCCTGTTGGGTGCACTGTATGCAATGTACGACATGCTGGCACGACCTAGAATGGAATGGTTTCTTTGATGGGCATTGTTGATGTTTGGACAACATCGGGAAGAAATTATCTTAGATTAAGAATTAATAATATAATTATTGATTATTAAATACTATATATAATAAGTAAATGATAATAATAAATAGTCATTGATTATCCAAGGGACACGTCCTTTCATGGATGTTCATCATATGTTCCCTAAATATGGAACACTCATCATTATAATATATAATAATATATCGATTATATTTCATATGAGGAAAAAAAACATGGTATTAGAGCAGGACTGGGCTTGACTCCTTCACAAGAGGGCCCATGAAAATGAGAGTAGAGTCAAATGTTGGGACTGTTAAATTTATGGGGTTGTTACAATATCTATGTACAACATATTTACTTTTTACTTCTACCTAAATTATAGAAAGAATTCCATAAATTATGGTGGGCAATAATTTCTAGTAAAAATGTCTAATTACCTAAATATGAGGATCAAATTATGCATACTTACTTCTACCTATATTTGTGCAAAGAATCACATGAATTATGAAGGATCAAATTAACAAAGTCAAATACTATGTGGATGGATTATAACCAAATTAATCTTTGGGTAGTTACAAGAGGTGTTCTCCAACTATCTATAAGAAATAAAATTTAATTTTCAAAGAGACGTGTATTTTTTGGATCAATCTAATATTACTATAAAAAGGAACTTGAAAGACACAACAATAGCCACATATTTTTTTTCTCTCACACATGGGATAAGTGATCTAAGGAAGAGACTAAGAAGTTGGAATTTTCTGAGTTACTTAGTGATGTTCTAGTGTTTACTAAAGTAATATTGTATATCATTAGAAGTAATTACCACTTGCAGAAAATTGTGTTTGTTTAATTTAACACTAGAAAATCAACATGGTTAATCGTATGACATCGA
>SNQJ01S0047399.1:24937-42525 GCA_010110895.2 Picea sitchensis | reverse complement strand
CTCTACATGTGAACCTGACGAGAATAGAAGACTCCGGGAAGCAAGAGAAACCCTAATGAATTGGCTAATAACCCTAGAAGCCTTGTTGGCTCAAGAATATAATTTATATTAGGCTATTAGCCTCCAAGAGAAGAAGTTGACCATAAATAATAATAATATATTGAACAGACACTATCCAGAAGGAGAAGTCGACCCCAACAAATCTGGCAGAACCAGTATAAATACAGGGCGTCAGTTCTCATTTTTCACATCTCATGACTGCAGTTTTCCTAGTTGGTGCGCACTGCAGTTGCAGTTGGTGCGCAAGTTTGGAGGAGGGTTGCAGGTGCAGCTGCAGCAACAGCAAGTTTTCGTATTTGGTTTGGATATCTCTTGGCTAGGGTTTGGGACTATCTGATCAGTCTTTTGTGTTGCACTATCCTTGGGGAGAGATGTGATGCCCTTTGTTTGGCTATCTAGCCTAGGGTTTTCTTCCGGAGGAATTCTCATGTCAAGGTTAAGGTGCTCAGAGGGAGGCTTCGGCATGTGGTTGGGTGATGAGGGTATCGTCAATGGTAAAACGAGCACACCATCTTCTATATTCTAACACCCAACAAGGCCGAAAATAGAGGACTAATGGCTTACCTTTAGCAAGAGATGGTGTGACCAATGCTAAGACAAAATAAAAGCAGCCTCACAAAATTGGATTACACGAGATCAGACTAGAGGGCCATAGAAGTCACATAAGCCACAATCATTATGAGAGCCACATAAGCCACCATCACGAGAAGAGCCACAACAACCATTAAACCCCCACAATCCTTTGTTGCCTAACCTCAGAGATGAGATCCCATAGAGACAATTCGAAAGGGAAAATGACCAACGTTGAGCCTCGATTCACACCCAAATGTAGTAGAATCATAAGCCACAGATCCAAAATAAGAAACAAGTCCTCACACTTCAAGGCCATTATCCTACCCATAGAAAAAAATCATGAGCCAAGGCGTTTAAAGAGATTGCACCCACATTGAAGTTTACATGTGTGAGGGGAATACAAAGTGAATGTGTCTTTCCCACTAGCTTTGATAAACGATCACCCCATTGAAATTGTATGCCAAGTGTTTGACATGCTAAGGTTCATCATAAATATTAATGAAATAAACTTAGGGGATAGGGGAATATACCCTCCCATTTTTTAACCAAAGTTTTCCATGATACAATTGAGTTTCTTTGTTGGATAGAGTGTCAACTTGGTAGTTGAGTGCCCTGAGAACATGATAGAAGTTGACACTCTCAATCTTGGTGACTTCTCTTTTGATTCGAGAGATTGTTCTAATTAGAGTTCCATTGCTTGGATGGAGGGATTTAAACATTAGTTTAATTATTAAATCCAAATCCCCAATGATTATTAGGTTCTTATTTTTCCTATCGTCAATGATCCTCAATCCTTAGTAGAAAGCAAGAGCCTCTGCTTGATTATTTGTATTATTTCCCAATCCCCATTCAAAAGTTTTTATCTGTTTCCCTTGGGATCAAGAATGACCCCCCTCTCACTTGCCACACTTATTGTCTAGGGCTATCTTAGAAACAATCTTGATGCCTGTATTTTTTGGGTCATAAGCTTTCAATGCTAATTTTTGTGGGGGCGTCCCTTGTTTTTTTTTAGGTTCCGATCCCCAATGCTAGAGAATTTGACTGAATGTGGAAATTATGTTTCCAACAAGTTGAGGAAGACATAAAACAAAGCAACAAGCACAAATTTATGGTCCCAACAAGACTCATCTTTCCTGGACATACTTTGTCCTTCTCAGTGATCACACTCAACTTGAATTTCATGTTAGGGTTAGTTTTATTATTATTATTATTTGAACATGTAACTATTCACCCCCCCTCCGGCCTGTAAGCAAGGGTGAGATATTCCTCATGGCTAATGCCTCAATCAATAATTTTCTCATGGATAGTGAACATGTCGCAAGCAGTATTTGAATTTGGGTGGGGAGTTTAACAATTCTTCCTCTCAACCACCCAAGCTAGACCCAATTATGGTTCTTGCATCTCAACGTTTTTGCTTCTTAGGGTTTTTTTGGCATCATTATAAAATGTAGTTACAGTGCCATGTTACGATTGTTAACAATATCTTTACTTTCATTCTCAACATAAGTTGGATCAGTGGTATTAGAATTGTTGTCTATTCTTTTTTTTTTGTCTGTCTCCATGAGGTCATGGTACAAGAAGTTTCACCTCGAGCTAACTAATCTTGGTGAGGATCTCCTTCGCCGACGTAAGAGACCTCACATAGTGGAATAAAATAAAGACAATGGAGCAAGGGACCCTATCAATATGTTGCTCGAGGAAGCGTTTGAGCCACAAAGGAATGCAATGATGGATAATTTTCCTAGTTCCTTTTACTAATGTCAACAATGATGGAGGAACCTTCAGCGAGATATGATTTTAGTAGAACGTAACCTTCAAGATACAAGTTAATTTTGATATCCCTCTATTTGTAGGCAAGATAACCACAAATGATTTAATGAAATGGTTAGATCAAATAGAGGGTTATTTATGTTCATAAATTTTTCAATAATGACAAGATTACCTTTGCACTCCTAAGGTCCCTTCCCCATGCCAAAATTTGGTGCGATATTGTATTTGAATTTCAACAATGATTATGTAGTGTACAAGACATAATAGACTTGGTATTTTTTTTATGTACGTAAGTATGAGTGTTTACTTGTGGGAAACTTTGAATATCAGTGCCTGAGATGGACAATATTATTCTAGGGTAAAGATCGGACTATGTTGGAAATCGCCAATTCCTTTCATAGCTTCCATGCAAATATGGGTATTAGGGACTTTAAATGATACTTGGTTATAAAATACGACAACAATGTACACCAATACGTTTGTATATAAACATAAGTTTTGGACATCTCTTTGTTGGAATAAGATTATCGTTACATCGTCAAGATTGAAGAGAAATTTTGGCAAAAGAGTAAGAAAGAGTTTGGGGATGGAAATCAGCCACAACCAAGGAAGGGTAATGGTGGCCCTAACTCTTAGAAGAAAATATAGAGCAAAGATAACCAATCTCAAGATAACCATTCAAAGTATTATGTAAAGAAAAATGAGAAGTTGAAGGAGGACACAAGGAAATGGTGCAACACCCATAAAAGTGTCTAGGACAACAATGATGAATGTCATACCCAACCACAATGATTGTTCAGTTTGAAATCCCAAATATTTGATTTTGTGCCAATGCTTCCAGTGTATGGATTGGGGAAAAGAGATTAATAATGTGGAACCCAAATGTTGTTATCACCATTGCAATGGTCTAGCCAATGGAACCATAGGAGCTCGAGGAAGGTGAACGCATCATCCACTCACTGATGTGGGTGAAGGGAATATTGTTTCATTTCATTGTTGAGGATGAAAACCAAAGGAACGTGATCCTAAAAGAGATCATCAAGATGATGAAGTTTCCAATCATGTTTCACCCCTAATGATACACCATTAATTTGTTGAGATAGGGAAAATATATCCTCACCTATAGGAACATCTTCACCTCACATACAAGAATACCTCTAAGATGTTAGGTAAAGAATGTAATTGACTCATCAGGTTCCACTCTACCCAATGGTCTTTTATAGAGATGCTCTCCTTCAGAGAACAAGGAGATCAAATGCTAGATTTATGAGCTGATATAGAAGGGCCATGTTCAACCAAGCTCCTCACCCCATGGGAGATTTATTTTGCATGTTTAGAAGAAGGATGGAAATCCTGATTTTGTGTTGATTACATATCCTTGAACAAAATAACAGTCAATAATTGATACCCCATCCCTCGAATTGATACTTTTCTTGATCGATTGAAAGTTGACATGTTTTTCCTCAATATTGATCTTAAGTCAAGCAATCATCAGGTGCTAGTGGAGCCAACTAATGCGTGGAAGAGAACCTTAAAGTCTAGGGAGGATCTCTTTGAGTGATTATTCATGCCTTTTGGCTTGAGTAATGCTCCAACAATGTTCATGAGGATGGTGGATGAGTCTCTTTGGCCATTCACCAATTATTTTGAGATCATATCCCTAAACAACATCTCGATCTTCAATAGAATCTAGGAAGAACATCTAAAGCACATTCCATAAGCATTGAGAACCTTGTGACAATAAAATTTATATCCCAACCTGGAGAAGTGCTCATTCAACATGCAAATAATTCAATATTTGGGGTACATCGTCAATGAGTGTGGTTTCACATGGATCCAATGAAAATCCAAGTCATTTTCTATTGACTAGTCTCTAAGACACCAACAGAGCTCCATATTGCCTTCTACTTTACCTAATTTTGTTGCAGGTTCTTGTTATTGTACTCTCATATTGCTTGGCCATCGAGCCAAGTGACCAAGGGTGGAGCTAAGGCCAAGTTTGTTTGTGTTAGGGTAGCACATAAAATTCAAGGTGCTAAAGTGTCACTTTCGCTCAATGTTAATCCTCATTCTGCTAGATCTACAACAACCATTAAAAATTGAGACAAATGTATTTGATTATGCCATTAGTAAAGTACTCACTAACATGGGCATCGATGGTCTATCAAAGCATGACACTCTCTGACATGGTTTATATAGACCCCACTTATGACAAGGAACTTTACTCCAATATGTAAGCTTATTGATAGTGGAAGCATTATATTTTAGGAAAATAAATGGTCATCTACATCGACCATAGGCCTTTGCAATTTATGCAAGACTCTAGGAAAATTGCATAATCACTACGATGAAAATTGGTCCATGAACCTTCAATAGTTCCACTTGAAAATCAAGTACAAGAAGGGAAACACCAATTGAGTTGCATGCTTCCTCAGCTAACCTCTGGTTTTGACACTATACAACACTCAATCCTTGTGGACACAAGATTGCATGACAATGATCTTGGTTTTGTTGCTACATATAAAAAACTAGTTGCAAGTAAACAAGTTAGAATTTCACCTCCAAGATGGATGTATGTGTCATCTGTTCCATTTTTTCATTCTGATAGGAAATTATTAGAAGATGATTTTGGAGGTACACTCTAGTGGGGTGTCATGGCACTAATGGACAAAGCTCTAAAAATATGTGGAAAATGTATTAGATCATGCATTGTCTATGTTATTGCTAAACCTACAATCAAGAAGCATGCACTTACACTCCTCTGCACACCCCAGATAAGCCTTGGGAGTTGATGTTCATGGATTTTTTGTTATGTTTGAACTAAACCAAACATGGTGATGATTGTGTGATTATGGTCGTTGATCGGTGCTATAAGATGATAATTTTGACGCCTTGTGAGAAGAGTGTTGTAGCATATTCCATTGTTATGCTCTTCTTTGAGGATGTTTGGGTTCATTTTGGGTTGATAGAGATCACCATCTCTGATAGGGATAACAAGTTCCTAAGTATATTATGGTCCATTGTTTGGTCCATGATGGACACCAAGCTGGCCAAATTCACTATTTTCCATACCTAGAATGATGGAAATATAAAGTTAATCAACATGGTGATTGTACATATCCTTAGAATGTACAACTCCAAGCACTCATGTACATGGGATGAAATCCTTTGACATATCCATAACAAATCTCTTCATAGTTCTATCGGCCATTCAGGGGTGCTTGGGATTATAAGATTTTCCCCGAATTGATGTAGCTCTACAGATTTCATCACCACTAGAAGAGTCCTCCCATGCTGAAAATGAGGTAGACAAAGTATAAAAATTTTGTGAATGGATCCAACACATCCAAAAAGAATTTTGTGATATTTTGCAGAAAGAAAATGCCATGTACAAGTGAGGACGTGATCAACATTGGGTTCCACACAAGTTTCAGGTTGATGGCAAGGTATGGTTGCATTAGAAAAAAATGACTCACAGTGCACATAGGAAGTTTGTACCACTTTGATATGTGAACTTGATGCAATAGAGACCATTTCTACTCAAAAGGGAAGGATTCATCCAGGGAATTGTCCAAGGTCATCTTATAAACAATCTCAGACCTGCAATTCTTAGGTCATGAAAACCTGGCTCATTTTTTTGGGCATTCCCATGTCATTTGGAGGTTTTGACGCCTAATTCTTGTAAATGTGTTGAACCTGTACAAAAAATATCTAGCTAGCAAATGACATACACAGTTTGTAGAGAAAATATGAGAAAAGAGAAACATGAGAGAAAGAATGGAAGAATTCTCATTAACCGAATGAATCAATGATAATTTACACATGATATACTCTATATAACTCAACTAATGTACACCGGAGGAGAACCAATGCGCCATAGTGGTGGTCTAGAGTGATCTGGACACACACCAACAATTACGGGAGTTAACTGTCACCTAGTCTAGTCTCTCAGGCAGTTACATGAGTTAACTGCCACCTAGTCTGAGTTAACTAATCTCTCAATCTTCAGTTAACTGGCTGAAATAGAGTGAAGTGAGGAGGAGATCAGTGAATCATCAGTAATGCACTAGTATGGTGATAATCCCAAGGACAATGTGCATTCATTGGTGATGATCCCAATGTTGCATGGTGATGATCCCAATGTGGAATCTAGACTCCACTCAACTGATCAAACTGAAGTGTGAACTGAAGAAAATATTCTCCTAGAGGAATATTCTCCCTAGACTATAGGAGACTGAATAATGACTAGTAAACATAAGGAAAACCTTAGGAAAAGTAATTCCTAGGCGTGTGTGAAGTATCTCCAACACCCCCCATGAACATCACTATGGTGAAAATAAAGAATGGGTCCTGGCAATGAGGCCATGTTAGATACCCAAATACAAAATATACACTAAAATAAATGAGGAAAGAGGGAAAACCTCATGGGAAAAAACTCCCCTCAAAGTACAATGTATGTAAAAAGAAGAACTGATAGTTTCTAGGCAATTGTGTCATTCACTCCAAGATGATTTCATAGAGAATGGAACTTCTGCCCAGTGAAGGTCTTGGTGAAGATGTCTACAGTATGTTATGTTGAAGAACATAAATGAAAGTCGATGATCCCCTCTTGTACTAAGTCCTAGATGTAGTGCATGTGGATCTCGATGTGCTTCATCTGCTGCCTCTGAACTGGATCTCTGCAAAACTTCAGAGTTCTCTGGTTGTCACACCATATGAAAATCGGCTGATGAAACTGAATTCCCAACTTAGTGAGAAAATGGTGTAGCCATGTAGCCTGAATGGTTATGTTAACTACCCCTCTGTACTCTACCTCGGTTGAAGATAGAGCAATAGCAACTTGCTTATTTCTCAACCAACAGATAAGCTCAGAACCAAGACTAAGTGAGTAACCAGATGTGGACTTGCGATCAATGTTATCACCAGCCCAGTCAGAATCAGTGAAATCGATGAGGTCCAATGTAGATTTTGTTGCATAGTGAATCCCAAAGGTGATGGTTCCCTATACATATCGAAGGATATGCTTTACAGCCTTCCAATGTAACTCATGCGACTCCTGCATGAACTTGGAGACTACTCCAATTTCATAGGAGAGGTCTAGTATGGAGTGTGTGAGATACAACAAGCTCCCCACTAGTTGTTTGTACAATGTGTTGTCCACCAGTGGAGTGTCCTCGCCATCCTCAAGTCTGAATCCTGATAGGAAAGGAGTCGGGGCAGACTTCCACTTTGTCATGTGAAATCTATCGAGGAGATCTCATGCATACTTGGCCTGAGACAGTTGATGTTTGATGCATCCTAACTAATCTCAAGTCCAATGAATAAATGTAGCAGATCCATGTCCATCATCAAGAACCTATCATGCAAAATCCTCTTGATTGCAACAATCGTTGAAGTCGGGCAACTGGTGATCAACAAATCATCAACATACAAAACTAGGAATAGAAGTGAATCAGTCATCCTGGGCATGTAAACATTCGGGTCTGACTAACAACGTACAAAATTATATGACAACAGGTAGGATTCCATCTTGGCATACCATGCGCTCGGGGCTTACTTGAGGCCATAAAGAGACTTCTTCAATCGACAGACCAAAGATGAATCCTGCACAAATCCATGGGGCTTCTCCATATAGACCTCCTCGGAGAAATCTTCGTGAAGAAATGCATTATTCATGTCCATGTGATGGACTTCCCATCCCTTGGTTGCCACAATGGTAAGTGCCAAACATATGGAATTCATCTTCACTACTAGAGAGAAGGTATCATCATAGTCAATGTCATGCACCAGTTGAAATCCTTTGGTGACTAACCTAGCTTTGTATCTGCTAACTTGTCCATCTGCTGCGCTCTTGGTCATGTAGACCCATCTAAACCTGAAAATTTTCCTTCCTGGAGGAATGGGAACCAGATCCCTAGTATGGTTCTCAAGGAGGGAGTTGTACTCCTCTTGCATGGTGGATTCCCAAAAGGCATTTCCAGCAGCCTTGCCATAGGACTATGTATCTAAAGACTGAACCAAGAAAATATGTTTAGGGGGCATCGGTTCAATGGCAGTGAGTGCAAGACGAGGCTCCTCGAAATCAGATCAAGTCCTCCTAGTATCAATTGGATCCCCAATAAGATCTCTTGCATCATGAAGAGTAGTATTGGCCCACTTGGGCCTCTGCTCTGGCTCTACATCTGCATGTACTAACTCTGCATATGACTCTACTGACTCGGTATATGAATCATATGAATCCTCTTAATCAAAACTCTCATCTAAATAAGAGTTGGCATGCGCATGCTCATCATCTTTGACAGGTGGAAGAACAAAAGTGTATGCATGCGGCCATTGAGGTACATGCAAGACACTTTCCTCAAATTGGACATTCCACTCAATGATGAGTCGGTTTGAGGAAAGATCAATGAGTCTGTATCCCTTCACATCGTCAGGGTATCCAACAAATATACACTATGTGTTATGTGGATCAAGTGCCTTCCTATTCTCAAAGGGAATCTCGGCCCATGCACAAGAACTGAATATACAGAAGTGGGTCACTTTTGGTTTGAGGCCACTCCAAGCCTTGTAGGGGTCTTATCCTTGAAAAAACTATGGGGAGATATGTTTTGGATGTAGGTTTCACAATTAATTTCTTCATCCCATAATCTTTGTGGAAGTGACTTTGCATGTAGCATGCAAGATGCCATCTCTTTTAGAGATCTATTTTTCCGCTTAGCAACTTCGTTTTTTCTGCGGAGTATAAGGAATTGTGTGTTGCAACTGAATATTTCCCTCATGAAAAATATTATGTATCTCATGGTTAACATACTCTCCCCCATTATCTGTTTGGAGGACTTTTATATTCTCTCCTAACTGTGTTTCAACAAGGTCTTTGAAATCTTTGAGGTGTTGAAAGACCTCTGATTTTTTCCTGAGAAAGAAAATCCATGTGAAGCGTGAGAAATATTCAACAAAAATGAGCATGTGCCTTGCTTTATTGATTGATGGATGTGATAAAGGGCCCATGAGGTCACTATGGATCAGATATAAAGGAAAGGAAGCCTTCTGAGTCTTTCCTTTGTCGAATTTCTCTTGAGGGTATTTTCCAAGAACACATCCCTCACAAATTCCTTTGGATAAGTGGATTTCAGGTAGACCATCAACCATTCCCTACTTGCTAAGTTGTTTCATATATCTGAAGTTTAAATGACCGAACCTTTCATTCCATATCCTACTACTTTCATCAACATGGGTAAGAAGTAATGCAGAATCTGGTTCAATAAATTCAGAAAATGTGCAGAGTCTGGATTAATGATTTAGCTCACCGGTAGCAACCTTGGAATTGGTTTGCATGTCATATGTATCCAAAACATCATGTGTGAATACAAATCTATTTCTGGTGCCGAAATTTTTCATCTGATACACAGAGAGAAGATTGACAGGAATTTTGGGAACGTGTAGCACATTCTCGAAGCTTTCGTTTGTGAGTTCAATTATTCCTTTGTCGATGACCTCAACTAGAGAGTTGCCCCCCATCATAATATGAAGACCTTTGCATGCATCTAATGAAGAGTAGACTTATTTTGTGGATGCCTTGTGGTGTGATGCTCCTAAATCTACAATCCAAGCATCGATAGAGGAGTTGATGGCAATCAAAGCATGGATAGAATTGCCTTTCTTGAGATTTTGATCTTCTGGCTTCTTCTTCTTGGCACCCTTGGGGATGTGATCTCCAAGGTTGTTTTGTTGAAGTATTTGGGCCATTTCATCTATCTGTTTTTGCATACATGCAGATTCTGGGTGGAATCCTTTATGGCAGTAAGTGCATTTCTCCCCTTTTCTTCCCTTTCCACCTTTGGATCCGGAGGCATCGTTGAAGGGTTTTGAGTACCCTTCCTTATTTGGATTTGCATGTGCTTTCCTTTTTTCTTTGTCTTTATATTTCCTATTTGGATGATTTATACCATCTTGCACAACAAGTTCATGCACCTTTGGGCCTTTGATTTTTCCCATGTTGATGATCGTGTTCTGCTCTTGCGTCAAAGACTCGATAAAGACCTCAAGAGAAAGCATTTTATAGGTAGCTCCAGAGGCAAGCCTAATTGAATGAAGTGTGGATACAAATATTGAGTATTCCGGACCAGGTTTGGAGAGAATGGTAAGAACCATTTGTTTCTCCTCCTTAGATTTATCAACCCCGCAAGCCTTGAGTTGCGACAACAAATCCTTATATTTGGTAAAGAAATATTGGAGATTGTCGAAGGTTTTTGGATCCAAAGTGAGCAATTCCACCTCGAGCATGTGTCCCCTCATCTCGTACTATTTTACAACAAGACATTCCATGGTGGTTCAGTCTTCATTGGAGGTTTTACAGGAGGATATGTGAAAGAGGAGTTCAAGAGAAATGAGACTGCAAATAGTTCCAAACGCTTCATCCATTCGATTTAGATACTTGGATTTTTCTAAGGCTGATGTGGGTTTTATCTCTGTGTCCATGGTTAACCTGTATAATCCTCTACCTAGAATATGCACTATCATCTTCTCCTTCCATGCAAAGAAATTGTATTGTGTAAGAACGAATTCTTTTGGAAATTCCATTTTTCTGTTGTTTTCAATCTTCGATACCTTCAAAAAGAATTTGGTGTGTCTTTTCCTAGCAATCTGTCGGCTCTGATACCATGTAAATTTGTTGAACCTACATAGAAAATATCTATCTAGAAAATGGCATACATAGTTTGTAGAGAAAATATGAGAAAAGAGAAACATGAGAGAAAGAATGGAAGAATTCTCATTAACTGAATGAATGAATGATAATTTACACATGATATACTCCGTATAACTCAACTAATGCACATTGTAGGAGAACCAATGTGCCATAGTAGTGGTCTAGAGTGATATGGACACACACCAGCAGTTATGTGAGTTAACTGTCACCTAGTATAGTCTCTCAATCAGTTACGAGAGTTAACTGTCACCTAGTCTGAGTTAACTAGTCTCTCAGTCTCCAGTTAACTTACTGAAACAAAGTGAAGTGAGGAGGAGATTAGGGAATCATGACTAATGCATTGGTATGGTGATAATCCCAAGGAAAATGTGAATTAGTTGGTGATGATACCAATGATGCATGGTGATGATACCAATGATGCATGGTGATGATCCCAATGTGGCATCTAGACTCCACTCAACTAATCAAAATGAAGAGAATATTCTCCTAGAGGAATATTCTCCCTAGACTATAGGAGACTGAACAATTACTAGTAAACATATGGAAAACATTAGGAAAAATAATTCCTAGGTGTCTATGAAGTATCTACAACGATGCTACATCATATGACACTCTACCCAAATGATCTTTCCAATGAGGTAAAGAAGACATAAAATGGAGAAATGAGTGAAAGGTCATGGTCCTGACAAGGCTCTCCTTTTTCCCAAGAAACTAAGTGTCTCCAGTGCAACATGTACACTCATCACTTGCTTCATGTTGGGTTGAAGGTTCTTGCATATTAGGAGATTTTTGGCATCATTATAAATTGTAGTTTAACATCTTGTTATGGGATTTTGCAAATGAGCACAACAACAAAAAAATCTTCTCAAAGATAGCTACTGCCATTTTAGCCATTGCACTTGTGTAGTGTGTCTCACCATTCTTTCATTAATAGAAAGTTGTTTTCATTGTGTCTATTTGTTTCGTTTATGTGTTAATGTTATCTTCCATTTCATTATCAACATAATATAGAGCATTCTATAATTATAGTTTTGCGATCTTAACTAGGGGAACATTGTCGATGTAGGATTTGAATTAGTGTTAGGTTTGTTGGGTTAACCAATGATTTAGGAAGGTTCATTGATAACTAGAGGCTCTTATCCATTGTTTGGTTGAAGGGGTTTGGCCAACTCATAAATTTCCAATCAAAACACAAGAAACTTTGTTATATGATGGTGGATTTGTCGTGCCATCATGTTTCCCATGTGGCTATCTTTGTCGTTTCTCATTCCTCACAATCTTGTGTGGATGTTGGCAAAGCCTATGTTGGGCCAAGCCTCGACGAGACATTTGAGAGGGTGTTAGTGACAGAGGTTTTCATTGCTTAGGGGAGACAAGACTCATAACACAAGGGATCCCATTCCAATTTTCTATTAGATTAAAAATATGCCCGAGATCTAAAGAGCATCTTTGAACTTGCACCTGGATTTATAAAGAAATATTTGGCATCATGACAACTTTGCTACTTAGGGAAACAAAATGTCTTGTTATTAATTTTAAATTTAATTTTTTTCAGAGTCTCCTAAAGATGGAAAGGAATTTGCACTTTGAAAACATGATGGGTTGTAACAAAACTATAATATAGACTTATTTTTCCTGACAAAAGCAACTTTATAGAGCAATAAATATTGAGTGATTGGCTTGCATATGTTGTCCACCAAATCCCTACTTGCTTGGGCCTTTTGACAAAGCTAGAAAATATACCATCAAAGTCACTCGAAGCTGAAAATCCATGAGTTTTCATTGAAGTTTCCAAATCTTATTCAACCTCAAGTCTAATAGTGGAGTTGGGTTGAGCTATTTGTAACCACCTATGATGTTATGTTTGAGGAAGGGATTTCTACAAATCCAAGCCTAATCCTTACATCAATTCTTCAAAGGGGAAACTCCATTCATGAGAAAAAGAAAATTAGGAATTAGCGTTCGAATATTATACAAAATGAATTTATTAGAATTATTGAGATGAAAGGTATGTTACAGTTTAGCTAATGGGATCCAATCCTCTGTATCGGAGGAGAAGACATCTTGGAGGGTTCTAATTCCTTTATAATCATAGTGCAAAGTCTATAACCACAAGTTCTCAACAAAAATCTTACTTGCATAAAGAATTATAGGAATTCACCAAAGGGAGTGAACGTTGGCATAAATACTATTCTTGAAGTGCTCCCTTTTATAATGGAAGGAAGGGTTTCATAACTCTCAAAGTCTTCCAAATAATTTTAGCAACAAAATACCCATCATTGTTAACTAGGGTTGGAGTAATGAGGAGAGATTAAAAATTGAGGCCTCGCCACCCTTTCTTTTCATAAGATCTTAACAATACTGCAAAGTAACATTTTTGGGGCTTTGTCTCCCTCCCCAACCTCCCCAATGGACCTAGACAAGAGATTGCAGTACTACATTTGGGGTTGAAATTTGATGTTTGAATTGACACTTGACGAAAAAACTTTTTTTCACATCAAAATTCAGTGAAAAAAAATGTGAAATCGATGCTTTTTTAATTTTGTCCTTTGAAAACGTTTCTTAAGAGATGTGCATCCTATAACATCGCTTAAAACATGTTAATGATGTTTCTTAAGAGATGTCACATTTATTCAAGTTCATTTGTGTATATCAAAAAAATGTCATTGAACTAATATCGCATAAGCGACATTTTGTGATTTTTTAATTCTTAACAATGCTTATTCTTTTATAATTATGATTTGTCTGCTAATAAAGGTTTTTTGTTTTTTCCTTTTGTGGCATTGAAAAGATGGCCATGCAAGAGAAAACAACCTATTTATTTTGAAGAGTTGGGAGAAGGTGAAATTTTTCTACCCATAATCGAAATTTTATTCGATTGAAATTTGTTGATTCCATTAATTTGAATTCTCTATTTTTGAAATTATTTGAATGCATTTTTAATCTACTAATGAAAGAGTTTCATATTTTGTTGAAATAGAAAACAATGCCAGATAACCTTAACTCGGGTTTTGGTTCATCTGATAAGTTGGATTATATACAATGTATTATCAATGAAACATTAGTTGTCGCTGTGGATGTTGATCTTGATTAATGCAATTATTTTGCGTATATTATCAATCATGAAAAAACATGTTAGAATCACATCCCAAACTATCTGATATTGGTGATGGGAAATTTTATTTCTCTTGCATGTGATGCAAAGGCATAAAGAAAATAATAATTAGCATGCCAACATCGAGGAAACATTGCTTAAAGCATGGGCACTTGGAAGGGGGAAAACAATATCACCTCTTGCTAAGATAGCATAAACATATTTTTTGTTATTTTTTAATAGTTTTTAATATTTTAATATTTTAGTTATATTTATTTATCTATGATTACAAAGAGAAGAGCAACAATTCTTGGAATTCTAGATGTTATAATTTGTAGTGGAGATGGTGAGGGTGATGGAGTTAAAGTCTTAGTATGAGAATGAAAGGATAAATAATTTGATCTATGACACCTTTGTTTCTATGAATGAGATTGAACCTATGGATGAGATCTATGAAGATATTCATGATGTACCTCTTATAAATAAGACACAAAAACCCTTATACAAAGACTCAAAGACAAGTCTTATTTGTGCTCTTTTGTTGTTGGTCAATTTGAAGGTATTGAACAATGTTTAAAATACATGTCTGGCATAGATCTTAAGGTATGAAATTTAGAATGTTTACATGTATAAGGCCCTAACCACAACTTCTGAAGTTTATAATGTTTACATGTATCTGCATGAATAGAATCCCACAACAAACCTTTTGACTAGCTTTTAAAATCGCATTCTTTTCCCTTTTATCAAAATACTTCTTAACAATTTGCTATATGTGCTTTAAATTATTCAAAGAGAAATTTATTTTCTCTTCTAGAGATAAGAAGGCATGGACTCTCTGAGAAACGTTAGTAGAATTTAATTCTTATGTTTGCAAAGACAATTTGAAAGAGGTACGTTCAAGCTCAATTGGCATGGCAGCCGCTTGTCTATAAACTAATTGAAAGGGGGTTAGACCAATATTGGTCTTTGTGGTGGTGTGATCTGCCCATAAGGTAAATGTTAATTGAGTATGCCACTTTCAAGGTTTATCACTAATGATTTTCTTCAGAATTTTGATCAGATTCTTAATAGTGGAATCGGCATGTCCATTCCCTTGCGGGTAGTAATTTGAGGAAGTGAAGTGTTTCACCCTATATTTGCTTCATAATTGAGTTAACTTCCCTAACATAACGGTTCATACATTATCTAAAATTAAATCAATAGGAAAACCAAATCTAGAAAAGATATTAGATTTCCAAGAAGGAAATGACTTGTTCGTCCTTAGCATGCTTTAGAGGAACTACGTTTGCCCACTTAGTGAAGTAGTCGGTTGCAATTAAGATGAATACATGACTTGTAGATGAAGGTGGATTAATAGGTCCAATGAAATATAATCCCCATTTTGAAAAAGGAAACTTAGGTATTACGAGTTGCAAAGGCGTGATAGAAAAATTCTCCCTACCAGTTGCTCTTTGGCATTCATCACAAGATTGAATGTATTTGTACAAATCTCTGAAAACTGAAGCACAATAATAACCAGTCCTTAGAATCTTATAAGTATTATATTTTGCAGCAAAATTCCCACCAATATGAATATTGGAGTCTGCTAATCCATGTAGTTTTTACAAGATCATTTGGGTTGTTGTGTCATTCACACATCATAATAGGAGCCAATTAGCAGTCCTACGAAAAAGTGAAGTGTTCAAAATTAGATACTTGGAAGCTTCAAGATGAAGCCTCCTTCGTCCATGATGTTCAAGATTATCAAGACATTGGTCATGTCGTGTATAATAGATTATGTTTTGATATCAGGGTTGTTCTGCCAAATCAAGATTTCCATATTCAATTAAGAATAATGCAAATAAAGTATCATCATTATTTTTAGAAGTAACTCTTGGTTCAGGATGTTGAACCAAGTGTAGAGCTAAGTCACGTTCTTTAGTTGTGCTAGAAGTAGTAATCATGAAATCGTGTTCTTGTATTTTGGCAAGCCAATGTGCAAGTTTTCCAAATAAATGTGTGTGTGACAATAGAAACTTGATTGTAGGTAAAGGGACTTTTACCTCAGTGTGATTTCCAAGAATGAAATGACATAAGTTCTCAATAGATTTGATAAGAGCAAATGCATGTTTTTCAATCAAAGAATATTTGAATTCATCATCAAATAGGCTTTGTCTCATGTAAGTTATTGGATGTTCATTGTTATGGTCATATTTTTGAAGAAGGATTGCATAAATGGCTTCCTCCGTGGAATTAGTATAAATGATAAAATTATTTGAAAAATCAGGCTTAGCCATGGCAGGTGCAAAACTAGTTTCATTTATGATGTCTACAAAAAAAAAATCAATAGTAACATTCCAAGAAAAAATTTGGTCTTGTTTCAATAGATTATGAATGGGTTTAACCATTCTATCAAAATCATATATAAATCTCCTTAAGAAATTTATCTTACCCATAAATGATTGTATTTCTTTCTTTGAGATTGGAATTGGGAGATTTTGAATAGAAATGAATCTTTCTGGATCAATATTGATGTCAGATTCAGACACAATATGCCCAAGCAATTTCCCTGCAATGATACCAAAAATAGATTTTGTAGGATTTAAAGACATGCCAAGTTTTTTGCAATGAAGGAAAACATGTCTAATATGATCAAAATGATATTCTTGAATTCTATAATAAACAATTAGATCGTCAAGAGAGATTTGAATGATTTTTCCGATAAGATCATCGAAATATATATGCATAGATCACTGAAAGGTAGCACCTACGTTGACTAGTCCAAAAGGCATTCATTCATCAGCAAAGGTGCTCCAACGGGTGGTAAAAGTGGTTTTATATTTTTCAAGTATGTTGGCCCTTGACCAAGTTTAGGGAGTTTCTTGGTCATTTTGACCTATTTTGGGACTTCGACAGCCTGTCGAAGGAGGAGCGCAAGACGAAGCGGAGATCAAGGGATCTCAACCCCCTTTTGGATTGTTGGGAATATGTAACGGGAAAGGGATGTCGGCCCATGGGTTTACCCATGTTTAGGTCTATTTTGTAATGTATAAATAGATACCTAGGCGATGTAGGAAAGGGTCGATGATCTAAGTTCCAAGTGCAAGTAATAGTTGTATATGCTTTGTGTATGTTGTGTGAGACTTGCAAGGCTAAGTGCAAGTGATTGTAAGAGATTGAGTAGAATATTTTGTGTTGTAACCTAACTAGGGGAAGGAGTATCTAGCGAGGTGTGCGCATATCTCCTATCCTATGCAGAGTGGGTGTTAAGTACCTATACCAGATCTGAAAATATACTTCAATAATACCAAGAATAAACCATAAACCATTCACCATAACATGAACACAAGAAATAGAGAAAACCCTTGAGGTAGGGTAACACCATATATTAATCCTTATGGAAGG
>SNQJ01S0047399.1:5090-21285 GCA_010110895.2 Picea sitchensis | reverse complement strand
CTGTCAATGGAACTTCAACAGAAGAAGAATTTGAGATTATTAAATTTGTTGAAGATAGAACCTCGTTTACCATGCTAATAGGAAAACCTTGGATTGATAGAGATCAAGCCAGATGAAAGGAAGAAGAAGAAGTTTTGGAACAGAAGAAGCAAGAGTTAAAAGACTTTATGACCATAAGGATCGCGCACTTGATTGAGGAACAGAAGACCAGATCGCAGATATTTAATACTAGCAACCGGGATGTCGAAGCTAAGAGAACACTAGAGGATCCCCAGGAGAATGAATTACCTACCCCAGGCACAGAAGAAGTATTACCCAGAAACCCTAGGAAAGAATTTCAAAAACGCAAAGTAACTAAGACCAAATAAGAAAAGAATCAGAATGAGAAAAGCATTATCGAGATGAATCTCACTAGAAAGAAGGCTAGAAAGTTAAGAAAGAAAAGGGCTAATACTGAAAGATTACAGGAGGTTCTAGAGGAGACCTCGCAGAAAGAAAAATTACATAATTTGAGCTTCCCCGGGATATCAGAACAACGAGATATGACACTTCACCATGACGAAGCAATATAGTCGTTGGGACCGATATATCTGTTCGACTTCTACTCCGAACAGATAGAAAAGAAATAAAGGTTCGTCATCAAGCCGTTGGACTGCGCTATAACGGAAAGAATGGAGTTAATGAAGCCTTTGTATCCATTGCAAGCGATCCATTACAGAAGTTGTCTATTTATCCCGTCGTGCCATGCAACGATAACACTTTTGCTAATTGATAATTTGAGCTCGCAATCTTGATTAAGATTGCTCGGTGATCACTATGCCTTTTCCTTCTACCCTACTGTAGTGCCCACATTACTTTGAGAACCTGAGATATCCATCCCAAGAACGTATGTCAAAATAGCTCACCGTTGAAGAAGCAATTGTGACAAAAGTTATGATAGACTTAATGGCTAAAAGAACCATGTCAGGAAGAGGATTGTCTGCAGGTGTGCAGGCATCATCGATGCGAGGAGTGCAAGCCTCCCTATTGAATGCTCGAGCTGAACCATCCCAAACAACCGACGAAAAGATAACTAAGCATAGAGACGATCTTACGAACACTAAACGGATTTTGAGTATTCTACCTGCTTATCTACCACCTCTGAGCAGCGCCATCACTCGTGACAGTGTACCCCGCGAATTTGAGTATGCTTTGATCACTGCGTACCTTTCGAAGGAAGTGTGCGCAGTTCATTCTGACCAAGATAATTTCACCACATTGAAGTTCAGTGACTTCAACCTCGGCGATCGGAAGGCTTACAGTATGCTCGCCCCTCATAAATATCTGACATGGACCAAAGGAAAGAACTCCAATATTATCGCTCAATCATGGACCCAGAACCTCGCGCAGTCAACCCTACTTAATGTAATGAAGATTCCTCACTTCGGGAAGCATCAAGAAGTGAATGCATGAGTCAAGTTGTTGTTGTCCTGCTATCATGAAGGATACTTATGGTTTAACCAACGCATCACAGTGGATCTGACTTTGATCAATCGGATCACACGGCTAAGCATGCAGGGCCCCGACCCACATGATTTTTACCCCGACAAGACCACGGATCATGCTCTTTCACAGAAGATAAAGGATACGTATGGCGATGTTGAGAATGGAATGTGAGGCTACAAGGTAGCCTCTATCCAGAGTGGTTCAATGTGCCTTTCTTGTCAGTTCATCGCAGGCAAGCTAGTTCGCAAGAACCGACTGACCCAAGTGACCGGATTTGTAGTAGACCTCGCAGGGTAGTGCACGGAGGGCCTACATATGAATTGGGCCAAATACTTGGTGAACCAGCTAGAAATAGACTGCAGGGAAGCACAGGACCAAGGGTATGAGTTCCATTTTAGCTGGTTGCTTATATTAATCGCTTTCATTGCATGGGAGATGCTGGAAGGTGTAACCTTCCCGGATGTTGAGCCCTTTGAGCCACTGGCCGCGAAGTTCAATACGTTGTGGTACTCCAACGACATGAAAAATAAATGGCAGTCCAATGTCATTTTCCACACTTATTACAACCAACTGAAGATCACAATCCAGGCTATGCCTCGCATAACCCTGAATACACTTCACAGATTTAGACCATTGATGAAATTCACCCGGACCGCCACTTCACTTATATCACCATACATGCTGATGCGCATCACCAACAGCTGCAGTCATATTACAAACTGACAGAGGAAGACTTAGAAGAGATTACTAAGGAGTGTTCGACGGACCTCCTCATCCTAGCTGACCCCGCAAAGCTCTCTGATGTTGATAGTCTAGAAGTCGTGCACGATACACCTGGACAAAGAAAGACCAAGAAGAATGAAGAAGCCCAGGATGTCCACAGCACTTCAGCACAGACTCCTTCTATCTCACCTGAGTGAGGAGGTGATGGTGGAGAGATAGATGGCACTGAAGTAGAACAGAAGAAAGACGAGGTCACACCGCCAAGAGACGAAGATGATCCCTCAAAGAAAAGGAAGGTTTCCCCTTCGAAACCTTTTTCAAGGAAGAAAATGAAAGCAACTAGAACCAAGTTTGAGACCACCCTAACCTCATACGACTTTGAATTCATCATCACTGCGCTGAACGGTGCTTTGCTGGAGATAGAAGAGAAGCAAGAAGCCAAGTAGGAGGTGATGTTCAGTCGGATCAAGGTCAAATTTCAAGAAGTACAGCAGGCACTACAGTCCATCTGCACAGTATCCACTGCGCCCCTGACAGCAGGAACACCATAAATGGGAGATGAGCCATCTCAAATCCATCGGATTGTTGATACGTTCGAAGCTATCCTTCGACGAGCACAGGAGGAAACAACACAAGCCACCCAGGCTCTGGCGCAAGCACAAGGAGCTATGTTAGAACAGCGCAGTAATGCGGAACGAGAGAAGCTTGATATGTAAGAGATGTTTGATGAAGAGAAAGCAGAGCTATAACAAAGCAAGGAACAGTTGCTCATTGAGCAACTTGAAGTTAAGGAAAGGGTCAACAGAGCACTTCGCTCTGTGACAATAATTGAATTCCAGACTGAGGACCAAGTTCCACAGCAGGTGGCACAATTGGAAGAGGTAATCCAGTAGCTCCAGCAGCGCATCGTAGATCTAGAACTCTGCGTTGTACCCAAAAACCCTCAGGAGATAAGAGACCATCGAGAAGTAACTGCTCACAACGCAGTTGGAAGATTAAAATCTCTTGCCTTAGAGTGAAAGTAGCTAAGTAATCAAAGCACCCAGACATACAAAAACCTTACAGAGAATCCAGAATTGCAGACGCTGGAGTCGCAACTCCAAGAAGAAAAACATCATGCAGATACGCTACAGGTACAGATATAGGTCATGTCATCTATAGACAGGATGAAGAGATCGCATGAACAACGCACATCTCAGAAGAAGATTCATATGCTTCAAATTAAAGTGATGGAAGTCATTCAACGACTTCAACATGTGCAAGATCAGGCATGCCTATTATTTACATAGGTCGAAAGCCAAGGAGCAGAGCTTGAACATGTCGTCCTCTCAGCAGAGCAGTGCTTGGAAATACTGGTGAACGATGCATTGATCCAAGAGTTCACCAAGAAAGAGGCTACAGCAAAACAACAATTTGAATCAGCTCGATCCAAGCGCGAGGCATTCGAGGCAGAATTGGTCAGATCGAAGTGACTCGAGACGAGTCACGGGTGAGTGTTGGGGGCCTGTTGGCCCTTGACCAAGTTTTGGGATTTTCTTGGTCATGTTGACCTATTTTTGGACTTCGACAACCTATCTAATGAGGAGCACAAGATGAAGCGGATATCATGGGATCTCGGCCCCCTTTTGGGCCTCTTTTTTTATTGTTAGGAATATGTAATGGGAAAGGGATGTCGGCCCATGGGTTTACCCATGTTTAGGCCTATTTTGAAATGTATAAATAGATACCTAAGCAATGTAGGAAAGGGTCGATGAGATAAGTTCCAAGTGCAACTAATAGGTGTATATGATCTATGCATGATGTGTGAGACTTGCAAGGCTAAGTGCAAGTGACTGTAAGAGATTAAGTATAAGCTTTTGTGTTGTAACCTAACTCGGGGAAGGAGGATATGGTGAGGTGTGCACAGATCTCCCGTCCTATGCGGAGTGGGTTTCATATGGCTCTGTGCATGTAGATGACTTATTGAAGATAATAAAGAAGAAGAGTTGGTGGATGTAGCCCCAAGAGAGGGGTGAACCACGTAATCACTGTGTTATCTTGCTTGGTGATTGTCTGAATGTGTTTATGTCTTCTTTTCTTGGTGCTTTGAGATTATTAGATAGATCTTCTTATGCTCAGTGCTCATGATGTATGGAATGTTAGATCTAATATACATGAATATGCTCAGTGCTTGATCATTTACGTCCGACCTATTTTACTTATGCTAAGTGCTCATATATGGTAGATTACTGTGAGTACTGCAAGGCTCTGTTTTATTAGCGAAGTAGATAATGATTGCATGTTAAATAACTAACGGTGCTAAGTGCTTTACTAAGTTGTATAATCATATATCTGTGTCCCAGCTAAGGTTCCAGACACTTGAGTCCTGCAACCACTCCTGCCTCTACCTCAGGTGAGACTTCATCTGCTTCGCAGGTGTTGCCGAAAGGGTCGGTAGTTAGGGTTTTGTTGGTGTTTTGTTGTAGCGTTGAACTCTGGGTCTTCCCCTGTGCCAACAAATTCTCTTGACACATATCTAATTATACCCTAATAAACTATCAAGGAGTGACATCATTTGGGATCATGCTACTTTCTACAAAATTAATTCCATGTTGGGAAGTGGAAAATCATCCTTGATATGTGCCCTACTCAAGGCAAATAAATCAATGCATAACCTGATATCTCCATTCTTCTTCCATATTGGAACAATTTTTTCTACCCATTATGAATATTTGATGGGAAATATTATATGAGCAACTTACAATTTATCAACCTCATTTCTAATGGTTGCTTCAAGTGTGGGATTGATTGGTCTTTGTCTTTGTCTTACTGGCCTTGCATCTTCTTTGATAGGTATTTCATGTTGTATAACACTTGGTTCAAAGCCATGAAATTCATTGTAGGACCATGCAAAGACATCTTGAAATTCACAGAACAAATCCATGTACTTATTTTTTTCTTGTTCAAAACAATAAGCTTCGACTTTTAAAATCTTTGGATCCTCTTGAGTCCTAGAGTTCACAGGAATAGTTTCTCCTATTTTCCTTTTTTATTCCTCCTCTAAGTCTTTCTTCTGCTTACTAACATCACTTGATGAGAATGAGATTTTTAAAGGGGTCAAACTCTTGGGATATTTGTTGTCTTCTAAGAAATAAATTCCAAGTTCTTCTTGAGAGGCTCATTCTGCAAGAAGGCACATATGCTTTCATCGTCAAAGAAAACTTGCTAGGACTCAACATTGTCAAGGAAATGAAGATGATATAAAGACATGAAAGTGAAATCTAGTATTTCGGAGAGTAGTTTCCTTATAGGATTAGTCGTGAAAACATATAATCGATCTAATCAATCTGCCATCGAATTCAAATACCTTCTGATATGATTAATATTAAAAGACAATAGATTTTAAATTAAGTACCAAATCGCTTGTGTATATATTTTCAAAATTTTGTTTGACGGGGTATAGATTCTTTTAACTAAGTTAATGATAATCTCTGAATCCCCAAAAAAAGTAAGATGATAGCAGCCTAAATTAAAAGCCTTGTGTATTGCAAGTATCAGGGCTTCAAACTCTGTCATATTATTTGTACATGCAAACTCTAACCTATAAGAAAAGTTATGAATTTTTCCTATAGGGGAGTAAATTATTATTCCATTCCCATTCCCTTCATTAGAACATGCACCATAAAAATGCATATGCCATATACCATCATCTAGATCATTAGACTATGTGACATGACTATCATCTTCTTCTAAAAACATTGAGTATACACCAATATCTTCTTCAACAAAATTTACATGTGGTTGAGGTACACTTTCAATATATGGTGAAATTCACCCTTCACAAAGTACAATAAAGTTTTTTCCAACTTTAGCAAGCAACATGTGAGTTTCTTCTAATGAAAAATACCCACCAGTTAGAGCTTGTCAATCCCTTCCTAGAATAATAGAATAGTTACTCACTGGCATATCTATGACTTGTATATTACAGGTGGTTCTGATTTTAGGATGTGCACACAACACCAATGTTACATATTTAATTTCACAAATGGTAGCATGTTGTTGACTATTATATGAAAGCGTATATTTTTAATTTTCATTGGTGCATGAAATGCCTAACTCTTCCATAATAATATTTGACATAATATTGGGACCATATCCACCATCAATTAGACAACAATGTGAAATCTTATCCAAGATTTTCATCGAAAATATAAAATATGGATGTTAATACCATCATCATCTGCATCATTAAATAGAGTAATCATTTTTTGTATTTAATGATTTGGTTTGTGTTTTAGTTTCCAATTAAGCTATGTGTTATTGTTATTGGATTTTTTTCCCAAAGAAAAAAACATCATTTATGTTCAGAGATTGAATGGAAATGACACTTTTCATGTGAATATTGCACCAACAAATTTAATATTGCATGGTAATGTGCATTTCATCTCTATCCTATTGAAAAATAGTCCTTGATCCTACCTTTATTCACTTTCTTTTTTTTAACATCATGCCAACACCCTTACGAAGGTTCCACATTGACCAATGGTAACTCATAAATCATATGTGCAAGATTTGGACGACAAATTGGATATCAAGGAGTCAAATGGTGTGTCAACTCCTTATTGAAATTGGAATTGTCATATTCAAAAAGTCTCTTCACTCCCCTTGATGTGGCTTCATTTGGAACTGCCATCTTCAAGGTATTCTCAACTTCTTCTCCATCCATCATATATAGCATCATTTCCTCAACTGCACTTATGTGCATACATTATCATCCTTCTCTAAATCTATAATTTGTTGATTTTCTACATTTTATTCCTCTCCATCATCTAACATTGATTGCTCAAATTAATTCCATCCTTTGGGTGAGGCTTTATGTAACACACCCGACCCCTTAAAAGTATTTTAAGGGATGGGGCGTCAAAATTGTGTTTTCCTTAACTCTCTCTAGGCTCCCCTTTCTCCAAAGTGTAGGTCCTTCCAAACCCGCAGGCTCTTTCCTAGCCCCTTTTGAAGGATTTGAGAAACATGCACTAGTTTTCCATGCTAGGCCCTTTCCTTCATAAGACCTCGGGTTGTGACTCAAAGACTACTCAAAGGGCACTTTAGAGCTTCGGGCGTTTTCACTTCACCACTCACCAACTCTTCTGAACTCTAAACTAGTGAAGTTCTGAAATGATGGGAGAGGGATCGACGGTCTCTTCTCCCTTTCCATATCAATGACCCACCGAAACTTCAGGCTCGGTCTCTTTGGCAAGTTCCAAAATACCTCCCCTCGAGTCTTCCGAAGTGTTGATTCTCTGGATTGTGCAATCTTACGTGACACGTCCATCACAAATCAACGGTTCTGATTTACTTCGGGACTTTGCGCTTCGAAGGATTCCCAAGTACTCGCAACCGCAAACCTCCGAATTGAAATCCTTTCGAAGTGTCTAATGTTCTGACACATTTCCTCTGAGATCAACGACTCAGGTAGAATCCGGCCTCCAGGACTTTGGGAGTTCTTGTCCCACTTTTCTCCGAAGTGGCTATACTTCGAAGTAACAGATCGTTTGCCATGCATCCCCAAATGATGAAAAATTGAGATCCTCATCGTTACTTCAAGCTTCATGGATTTTTCAAAGCTCCAAGATTCAAATCCTCTAGAGTGGCTCTCCTTCGAAGTAAATGATATACTAACATGTCTCTTAGTTGATGGAGGGTTTAGATCTCCCCCGACTCGCTGCAACTTCGGGAGTCTTCAACCTTTTTCACCTGCTTCCTTCTGGTGTTGTTAAACTCTCGGAGTATAGGATTTGGTGAGACATGTCCTTTATTATGGACAATCGAGAAGGGCCCCGAAGGATCCTTAGATCCACAGTCCACATTACTTCATGACTCTTATCTTCAGGGGGGGTATTAACATTACAACACCCATGTCCTCTCGAAGCGGTCAACACCGGGCTAACTACATCGTAGATCCGATGGTCAAGATAGATCCTGGGAATCCTCAGATCTATGGCCCAGATTAACTTCAAAACTTCGGGACTTCGGGGATTCACCTCATGTATGATGAATATACCCAATTCGTCGGACCTGTCGTGGGACACAGAGTCAAAGGGCTGAGAAGGATTATCCACATCCTTCTCCAAATATGATGATAAATGAGGCTTGGCTCCTCGGAACTAATCTCATCGGTTCGTCTTCCTAATGAAAGGATATTCCCTTTAGAAACTTGAATCTCACTATCCTTCCTAATATTTGTCATCTCTAACATACTTAGGAACCTTGCATTATTTCTCTTGAACTTAACAATTAGAATTCTTTAAGAACACTTATGCATCATTCATCAACTAGAACTTAAAAGAGATGGTCTACGCCTAGCAAAGAATATGCGCCCATACACCACCTCTCATGAAACTTAACAAACTCTTCGCCAAGACTTCGGAATGACAAGGTGTCGACATGCACCATTGAATTATTGCCAAAAGGTCAACAAATTCACATTTCTTTTATTTTAACTTGATCCACCACAAGGCTCAAGCAATTACCTATACAAGCCAGATAATTCCTTACTTTCTTAAATACACAATCGAGAAGACTAGGAGTGTCGACATGCACACGTGAGATTGTGCCCAAGGTCAACGAACTCACATTTCGTTTATTTTAATTGGAGCCACCACAAGGCTCAAGCAATTACCTATACAAGCCAGATAATTCCTTACTTTCTTAAATACACAATCAGAAAGAATTAAAGGAATACGGTATAACCATTAAGCAAACATGCACAGCCCTAAAAAATTCATAGGATATCCAACTTTAATCTACAGTTACAGTTCAATTACATAGGATATGAGAATATTTATCTATTACAGGTTGTCACCAACTAACTGACTATGGGTGTTCACCTTTCCACCGAACCATAGGCTCAGAGACATTCATTCTTAGCATTCTAGCCACCCTCGTGCTAAGCCATGATATCACTAGGGAATTTATGTCAATTCTCAATGATCCTTTCTCTTTCACATCTCTTGTGAGGTTTATCAGATACTTCCTCAGCATCAAGCTCGCAGTCTTCTACTCAAGTCATGTTCTCTGAAACCTCTCAAGGATTCCTCCCTCTATTATGGCCTCAATGAGGTTTATCAGATGCTTCCTCAGTATCAAACTCGTGACCTTCTTCCCATTCTCAGCTCGAGAGATTCTCGCATTCTCCACTCTTCTCTTTATTCCCTTACGTGCCTTGCACGCACCTTCCTACTATCATGTTCCTTCCATCAGAAGGAAATCTCGGGTCAGTCTAGGTCTGCAAGACCCTATGGCACTTCAGGCTAACATTTTGCAGCTAGACCATGCTTCCATTCATGGGGGTGGTTGATGGTTCAACCACCATTCCTTTCTTCATTAACGGATTTCTCTCCTTGGGATCCGGAGGAGGTTTATTATCCTCATCAAAGGAAAATTTGGGTTCATTCAATAATGAACTCTCTCTTATAGTTTTCACATTATTTCCTCTAGTGATATCATGGCCAGTACTTTCAAGGCGTCACCCCCATAGTCAGTTGTTTGGCTATTCAAACAATAATACATTTACACCATTCCCATGCCATAGCATGGTAATCCTAATTAATGATTAATTACAAGTTGGGGAAACCAGGGTGTTACAATCTCCTCCCCCTTAAAAGGAACATTGTCCTCGATGTTCTTTCTCAGTAACACCTGTTGGCACAGGGGCAGACCCAGGGTTCAACACTTCAACAGTGCACCAACAAAACCCTAACTACCGACCCTTTTGACAACACCTGCAAAGTAGATGAAGTATCACCCGAGGTAGAGGCGGGGGGGTTGTAGGACTCAGGCGTATACAACCAATATAGGACATGGATCTGTGATTACAACACTTAGCAGAGAACTTAGACAACAATATGCATTAGTTCATGAGTCTCATTCACATCGCAGATTAACCCTTATTACATATCATCCCAGTATCAATCACGATCAAGATCTTAATATCTCTTAGCACATAGCATTAGCTCAGATCTAGCATTCATTTATATTTACTATTAATAAGCACTAAGAAACAACATTAGATGCATTCATCATACATAAAAACAATAGTACGAAGCATAATCGACATCGCACAATGCACAACAAGACACATGATGTACGTGGTTCACCCCAGTGTGGGGATACGTCCACCAACGACTTCTTCTTCTTTATTAGTCTTCAATATTCTTACATTCATATGCTCTTGTGCACAAAGCCATAGAGACAAACTCCGTAGAGCACAGGAGATCTGAGTGCAGCGTGCCAGATCCTCCTTCCCAAATCAGGTCAAGGCACAGAGCCAACTCCTCAGTAGCACAGAGCCTTACTTTACACAGTCTGTCTACACAAAGAAACTTACAACCTCTTGCACTAAGCCAGCATTACTACTTACAACATATTGTGCACATATCCAACTATCATAACCCCACCCTCTCTTACATCGTTGAGCTACTTATTTATACATTTACAAAAAGTTTTAAGCATGGATAAACCCATGGGCCAACATCCCATAATTCGTTACATAAACCCTAGTAAACCCTTTGTTGGGTCCTTAAGTCCACAAAATGAGTGAGATCCCACGATCTCCACTCCGCCTAGGTGCTCTATCTTCACCCATCTTGTCAAAGTCCCAAAAGTGGTTCAAACACGACCAATATTTCCTCAAAACTTGGCCAACGGCCAACAGGCCCCCAACACTCACCTGTGACTTGTCTCGAGTCACTCAGATCTGGGCAGTGCTCCTTCAAAGGCCTCAAGGTTAGCTCAAGTTGCCACAACTTGTTGCTTCGCCAGAGCCTCCTGCTCGGCAAACTCATGAATCAGTTTCTCTATAACAAGCCCTTCCAGGCATTGTTCCACTATTCTAACCATTTGATCCAGCTGCGAACCTTGTCCTTCAATCTCTTCAAAAAATGTGCAGGCTTCATCCTGCACTAGTTGTAGTCTCTGTGTATATTCCATGACTCTTCTCTGGATGGAATTAATCTGTTGTTGGACTGCATGCTACCCTTGTGATCTCTTCATTCACTCGACTGCAGTGAGTAACTTCATCTGCACTTGCATGGTGGATTCCAGTTGTTGTGCCTCCTGGAGTTGTGCTTCCAGTTTCCTCAGCTCCAAATCTTTTGCAAGGCGTTCATAGGTCTACGCAGTTTGATCACTCAAATGTTTACATTCTAATGCGAGGATCATGATCCTTCCAACTATGCTCTTAGTTGCTTCCTCCCTTTGGTCACACACTTCTTGTGGAGTGATCAGCACTACTTGGAGATCTAACTTCATTATTCGTGCTTGAAGTTGATGAATGGCTTCGACGAACTTCCCCACTTGCACCTCGACTGACTCTAGTTCTTCCTGTGCCAAGCCCAACACAGAACGAAGTGCTTTAGTCACAGCTTCTTTAACCGCAGCTGGTCTTTTTCTTTTTGTATCTTCGCATTGTTCTGTTTGAACATCACCTGAATTTCATCTTTCTCCTTCTCGTAGGCAGTTACACAGGACTGTGCAACTCATAGTTGCTCCATGACATCCTCCTTTTCTTTCTTCAAGGCTTCTATAACATGTTCCTTTTCTTCTTGGACTCGTTGAAGTCGGACCTCTATTGCATCTAGTAGTCTTTGTAATTGGGCAGGATCATCCCCCAATTCTGGAATTTTCGACGAAGAAGGCACAGTATGTACTGCGCAACTTGAATGGATGGCTTGTTGTATCTCCTTTAGCTCCTTCTTGATTCTTTCATATAGTGTCTCCTTATTTGCTCCATATCACTGCAAGATATCCTCTGAATCATCCTCCACGGTTGCGATGATTAGATTGACATCGTCTTCTGTGAGAGTGGACTTCATCTTAGGCTTATTGGTGCACATCTTCTTTCTTGTTGAGGGTTTCTAAGAATAAACCTTGCTTTTCTTCGATGTTTCGGCCTCAGTAAGGGTATCCTTCGGCAGTGTAACTTCGCCTTTCCCTTTCTTTTCTCCTTCTTCCCCTCCTCTTTCTTGATTTAATTCGTCCCCTCCTCCTCCTATGGGCGAGTCAAACCCACTGTCCTCCGAGGAGGTGTCCTCCTCATTAGTCTCTATGTTATGCACTTCCTCCTTTTTCTTATTTTTCTTTGCGTTGCTCTGCCCGGCATGCTCGACCCAGCATGCTCGACCCGGCATGCTCGACCTCGGTGACCAAGGGAATTCCAATGATGTTGGGGTTAGATATTTTTGTATCATCAACTGATACAAGGAACTATGTTCACCATTATTTGGTGATCTCATCCATATCTTCATCGGTCAATTTATAATAGGACTGCATCTCTTCCTTGCTTTCATCCCTACGCACATTGATATAAATAAAGTGTCGATTTGCACGGAACTTTGCAAGTGGCCTGTACTGGTGCAATGTGTTTGGTTTCATGCATGGGAATGCCTCAATAGCACGCTTCAACTTCTGGTAATAGGCATGGAAGACGACGTTCGACTGCCACTTATTCGACATATCATTTGTATACCACAAGGTAGAGAACCTCGCGGCTAATGGCTCTGATGGTTCAAATTCTAGAAATGTCGCTCCTTCCAGCATCTGCCAAGTGACAAATGCGATCAATACCAGTAACCAACTAAAATGGAATTCATAGCCCTAGTCCTATGCTTCGTGGTAGTCCTTCTCAAGCTCGTTGATGAGGTAACTCGCCCTGTTCATTTGCATCCCCTCCACGCACTTTCCTGCGAGGTCTACCATGAACCCAATGACCTGTGTCGGATGGTTCTTTCTGACGAGCTTGCCAGCTATAAGTTGGCAAGCAAGGTGCACTGCGCCATCCTGGATAGAGGCTACCTTGTATCCTCGCTTTCCCTTTTCTACATCACCATAATATTCCTTTATGTGTTGTGTCAGGGAGAAATCTGAAGTCTTCCCTAGGTATAACTGTTGAGGGTCCAGTCCCTGCATGCTCAGTCCTGTAATCAAGTGGATTAGTTCCAGATTCATAGTAACGTTCCTGTCAAGCCACAGATACACTCCATGGTAGCACAACAAGAGGATTTTAATGCAAGCAGATGTTAACCTCTTGATGTCGGCCAAAGTGAGGAATCTTCATCACATTCAGGATCGTTGACTGCACCAACTCCTCAATCCACGGCTGGGAAACTATGCACGGCTTCTTCCCAGTCATCCTCATCAAATATCTATGGGGCATGAGCATGGCGTAGTTCTTTCTATTTCTGAGGTTAAAGTCATTGTTCTTCAAGGTGGGGATCTGTCCTAACTGAGTTCCAACTACGTGTATCCCCTTCGGGATGTACACAGTGATTAATGTATACTCGAAATCACGTGGGATAAGGTTGCAGTTAACTGTGCCAGCCAAACGTGATATGTACTCTAGAAAGACCGAAGGGATCTGCTTCGCATTAGCCAGATCGTCATATTGCTTGCTCTGCTTCTTAGTATCATGACTAGAACAACATCTAGTCTAGGGGGATGCTTGCAGTCCCCCAGTCGACGACGCATGTATTCCTACAGACATAACTCTCTCAGCCATGAGCTCCACGAGAATCTCTTCCACAGACTTCTCTAGAGTGCTAGGTTCGTCCGACATTCACACTTGTAACCAAATAGATCAGGTAGGAGAACGGACAAGCAGGGTAATCAAACGGATGGCAAGGTCTAGAAAGCACAGCGTGACACAATGGATTCTCTATTAGCTTGGATATTCACAGGTGGCAAAAAGTGGTCTCGACGCAGTGTCCGATGGGTTAAATAAGCAAGTGTCATAACGAATTCCTCCAATAGGAAGGAATGTGTCCATCAATCTGAATATGTCCATTGTGGCGTGGTCACAACAGTCCATTTGCTCATAACTTCGTTTTTTATCCGTTCTGGGGCATCATTCTAATGGTCGGGGTGCCTTCGACGGTTATATAGCTTCATCATGGAGAATTCCCATTTTGTGTGGTTCTGTTGTTCCGACAAGGTTTAGGGCCTGAAATCCTGCATCTTGCGAAGTCTTCTCTAGAAATTCCTATAGTTTTTCTAATTTGGCTTTCTTGTTACTGAGCTTTATTGCCTTCTTTCTTGTGATATGAGTCTCTGGATTCCTCTTTCCATTATTATTCTTATCTTCTCTTAGCGTAGTAACTTCACATTGTTGATGTTCTTTTAAAGGGTTCAAAGGTAATAACGCTTCTCTTATTAACTCAAGGGTAGGTATTCTTCTTTCTTGCATGGACAAGTTCTTCAAGCCTCCCTGCGTTCTTTCAACTTCAACAACTAATTCTCTTGCCCTCTGTTGCTTTGAATTATCCTCTTGTTCTTATATTATTCGTTCTATTTTTCTGGTTATGAAGTCCCTTAGTTCTTTCTCTTTTTTTTCTATAGCTTCATCCTCTGCTTTCCTTCTAATACGATCCTTCTAAATCCAAGTCTTTCCTAATAAAAGTGGAAAGGGGGTGTTGTTCTCAACAAATTTAATTACTTCAAATTCTTCTTCAGTCGATGTTTCATGAGCAATTCTAGGTAGATTAGGAACTCTTCCACATAGGTTTATCATCTTTCCTTTAAACAAGCTTGTCATTCCCAATGAAGGTATCATAGTAGGCTTTCCCAAAATTTCCCAAGTGCTTTCTGGCATAATATTCACATGTGTTTCTTCATCCAATACACAATCTATGTCGAAGTCTTCTATTCTTGTAACTATGTGTTGTTTTTCTTTCAAGATATCTGGTAAACTGATGTATTTGTGATCATCCATTAATTATTTTAATTGTATTAACATAGTTTGAGATTTCTTTGATTCCTTCTCTTTCTGATTCCCCAACATACTCTTAGCCTCATGACTTTCTTTGGAGTTTTCTTGTCTCGTGCTCATCTTTTCAACTTTAGCAATCATCCTTGGGCAATCCTCAACCTCATGACCAATATATTTACAACAAAGACAAATAGGACATGTACCAGGGCACTCTTTAGCAATATGTCCCAACCTTCTGCAATTATAACACAGTGTCAATCCTCTCTTTCTTTTAAACAAGCTCCAGCCTTTCCTGTACTGCGCACTGGGATCACAGTGTTGGACCTGCAATCTGCAAAAATTCTTTCTAGGTTCCTGCATCCACTTATTAGTCCAAAAATTCTTTCTATGCATAGGAATAACATATCTTTCTCTAATTCTATCAAATTTATTCAGATCTACTCTTTCTTCTAACTGTGCCCTAGTTTTTAGACTAGGACAAAATATATCAAACATACCTAGATTCATACTTTCGAAGCAAAAATTTCCACTTATCTTACCCTTACCATAGCACAAAGCTTTAATATCTTACCTCTTTTCTTCATATTCAGTTTTTTTATTAGCACAGAGCTTCGCAAGTCAAGTAGAATATTGTGCACTACAACAACAGATCTACGCATAGAGATTTCTCTTTTCTTCAGTTCCCAGCAATCACAGTTCCAGCCCCAACAACGGAACCATTTGTTGGCACAGGGGCAGACCCAAGGTTCAATTCTTAAACAACGCACCGAAAAAACCCTAACTACCATCCCTTTCGAAAACACCTGCAAAGCAGATGAAGTCTCACTTGAGGTAGAGGTAGGCGGGGTTGTAGGACTCAGGTGTCTACAACCAAGATGGGACACAGATCTGTGATTACAACACTTAACAAAGCACTTAGACACAATATGCATTAGATTATGAGTCTCGTTCACATCGCAGATTAGCCCTTATTACATATCAACGCAGTAACAATCAAGATCAAGCACTTACAATCACTTATCACATAGCATTATCTCATATCTAGCATTCATTTATCTTTACTACCAATGAGCACTAAGCAACAACATCAGATGCATTCATCATACATTATAATAACATAAAATTCACATCACACAAAACATATCAAGACATAGGATATACGTGGTTCACCCCAGTGTGGGGCTATGTCCACCAACGACTTCTTATTCTTTACTAGTCTTCAATCTTATTACAGTCATCTTCTCTTGT
>SNQJ01S0047398.1:58659-69952 GCA_010110895.2 Picea sitchensis | reverse complement strand
AAGAAAAAGAAAAAAAAAGAAAAAAGAGAAAAAGGAGAAAAAAAAAAGAAAACCCCATCAAAAGAAAATAAGTTTGAATCATACAGTCTAAATCATGATCAAACATTTTAAATTTGTTGTTGATAGGTTAGAGAATAAATTTGGTCAAATTGTCTAATCTTGGCCAAAGTAGTTAGGTAGAGGAATACTTTAATCCTATAGTCTAAGTTGGATTAATGTGTTAGATACATAGGTTAGAAGATATGTTAGGTGATTTTTTATCTCAAAGAAAATTGAAAGGGGTTTGCATTTCAAAATACACTCTAAGTTTATCAAATTTGGTTATTATAGAATAGGAAAATAAAATTACAATGTGAATGTTTCAAAAAGAAAGAATTATTCTTTATGGCACATTTTTTTATCCTAAGTTCAGAAGTGGACAAGGTGTTTTGTCTTGTAGCACTTAATATTCACGTAAATCTCCATCGACGAAATCCACCTTTCCCCGATCAATGGTCCTCATATATTTTCTCCCCCCTCGACCTATCTACCTTTATCAGCGGGGGGGTCTAAAAAGTGGTATTTCCCCACACTGGTCCCACATAATGTTGCGCGTCCTCAGCATTTCAGACCACCCCACCTCCTATTTCCACTTACGTCCAACCCCCCCCTCTGAGATCCACCTAACCAAAACCCAATACCACTTACTCTCCCCGCCAGTGCTATCCTATCCTTACATGCCACCTGTCCCACTCAACATACCCATTATCAAATTAAATCTTTCTGTGTGACCGTTAACCATCACGTAATGACACCGCGCTATAACAAGTATTCACTCTACACATTAAAACCCCATTTTCATACGATTACACTATTTTTCGAGAAAGGTACGATGAATATCGCACCAAGCTAAGCTTTCAAACTAACCACCACCATCTCTCACTGTCAACAAGAGAATCCTTTCTCAGGGTGATACAACTTCGCCATTCTTTTTCCTGTTAATTCTATCAATTATGGCCCCCATGGTCAAACCTTCCAACACATCTGATAACCCAATGATTGCCCCTCCCGTTGACCTCGAACACATCCCTCTAGAAGAGAGGGGTTACAAAGTTACAAATTTGAGGTGAGAATTCGACTTATTTGAATTGCACTCCTGGTTGAAAGAGATTTTCCTCGACCAGAGACATGACATTGGAATCCGTGTCCAATTTTCCCCTGTATATGTTTCCTTAGACTCATCATTTCTCGAAATTTTTCCTCATATGACAAGCCAATTACTTGCCCAGCCAAAAATCCATTGCCTCCCCCACTGACGAAATATCGTTCCCAATTACCTTTGAAGCCATTGACCAAATGTTGCAAATCCATAGAAATGACTCGGCCACTTTGTTCTTTGTTGAAGACCTAAATGATTTATACCAAAAGTTAACTTTTCCCCAGAGAGCCCAGATCTTTGAAATCTTCCTCCCTGAAGATGCCCAATTTCCCAAGAAAAACCCCCCTTACCCATCTTCTATTTTCATAGTGAAATCAAACCAGATCATATCCATGTTATCATACTTGTTAGGTTATTTACTCAGGTGAATGGGTAGATGAGCCTATTTTAGGTTTTCTAGACATGTTTTCTACAAAGGAAAAGGTTTCCATTAAATTCAATTTCGGTCAATTTCTGGCTGATAGTATTCATGATCAGTTCTTCAAGTTTCCAACTGAAGGGATGTTCAGATACTCTTCAATACTGGTTTACATGTTTCTATTTTATCAATCATATATGTTTCCGTGTGCACTTAATAAGTTAAATAAGGAAGGAAGCCCACAATTGGTTATATCATGGACCTCATTGGTGAGGACAAACTCAACATAGAAAAACTTTAAGAATTTCATAGATCAATTCATTCATCCAGTTGTTTGTTTGCTAAACAACAACAGAGAGCCAATGTTCAATGAAGAAATTCAGAAGGTCTTACACCTATCTGATCAAGCCAAGACAGGGGATTGGTATTTATACCAAAACTCTACAGAGATAAGGGTATATGAGTGTGAGTTGCCTCCTTACAAATTTCCCAAATACTTCCTAGTGATGATTTTTTCACTAGAGTATATAAGGAAAATGGTAAATTTAGATGAGATTCATTTTTTTGCAGAAAAGAATAAATTCCAACTCATAATCAAAACTCAAATTGGACCTTTCATTGGCAACAATAGATCAACAAGAGAAGAAGAAGATAGCCTTTTGAAACAAATGAGATTTCCTCTGAGTTTCACTTGGGCATATGACCCATTTGGTATCATTTCTAAACTCAGGACCAAACAAAAGAGAAATCCTTATGTACACACACATAGGCTAGAGGTATAAAGATACATGAACCAGACAAAGTGGTAGGAAAACACATTGCAAGAACCAGAAGAGAAACATACCTATGTAACGACTTCATAGACTAATACACCTCAAAAAAAAGTAGAGAAAAGGTCAATGAATGAAGTTTCTCCTTCAACCATAGATGTATCAACTGAATATTTTCAGGTTGTTAGGTTATGAAAAAGGTATAAATATATTCCTTTTTCCCACATTTCATGATATCATCTTGATTGAATTTTAACTTATTTAGAAGCAAATAGGATAGAAAATGAACAATATACTCTTTAGCGTTGTTGTTGGAGATTAGATTACATAGATCCTAAATATGATTGGAATTGTTTGGTTTTATTGCAGGATCAGTTAAATATTATCAAACCCAAGATAGCAAGGGGAATCTTGAAGATGCGCAATCTATTGGAGGTTGAAGACTTTATGGTGCAAAGCAGTTTTAAAGATAATTAAGTTACTTATTGTAATAGTAAAACAATCCTAAGGATCTCTCGATCCTCAGGATAGCTTAATTTACCCAAATTATTGTAACATATAAGGGGTAAATAGATCTTGAAGAAGAGAGAAAGAATTGCACTCAAGAATTGAGAATACAGAATTGTTATGCGTTAGCAATTTTTGTAAAATGTGGTACCAACTATGAAATCAATAGAAGCTTTGAGCGGTTTTACCATTTTTATATACTGAGTTTCAAATAGCAGTGCTTCTAAGGACCAAGGGCCCAGTCTGAAGGAGCTACTGTTTGACCTGTAATTGTATCAGTTCAAATTATGTTTTGTGATTTGACTCTCTTTTATAGTAGTTAACAAACGCATAAGTGTGTTGATAATTTCATGTCAATTGTAAGAAATAGATATTCCCTGAAGCATTAAATGATTGTTGTTCCAATTCCTATTACTGATATTTGATGCGTGACAGTTCCTGATAAGTTCACATTTGTTTTTCCTTTTACTTAGGTTACATTTTTTGTTCCTTTTACATATGTTCACATTTGTTGTTCCTTTTACTTAGTTTACATTTGTTGTTCCTCTCCATAGATAGAGTAATTCGCCTTTTTCTTTTCGGCAATTTGATTCATAATGATAGTCATTTCTGCAAGTCTTTATCTAGATTCAATTACTGCTCTTAAAATGAATTCAATAGATAAGCTAGTTCCTTTCCTTTTTCACATCTTTAGATTTCAATTCTTAGAATTTTTAATGAATGTTTGAGGAACTTGATTGTTGATAAACTCAGATTTTCTTTCACTACATGATTTTAGCCTCTATGAGCTATCTGCATAGACTTTTCTGATATTCTTTGAGATAAAAGATGAATCCTCGATTTGATAAATTAATGTTAAACTAAGGTTGTTTTTAGACATCTTTAGAGCCCAACACAGGTATATAGAAAGACGGCTAAAACTAGTCACACAATAGATTTGCTGAAGGAGGGAGAAATGTAGTCCACCATAGTTTTGGAGGGACCACATTCTTCAATGCAGTCAAATAGTTTGTTTGCAGGTTCTCCATCATCACCAACATATTAAATAAATCCAAACACTACTCTGACAACTGAATCGACTCATGGAAAAAATGAGTCAAACATTTTTGACAAATATAAGCAAATCAAACAAAGGAATGATCTTCTCAACAACAACACCTACACTCAATTATGGAAGCAAACCTCTACTGCTCAACACAGACTGATGTTATCTTTTGAAACAAAAAGAGGAAGAATGCAAATGGAATTCTTACAAGCACAAGTTCCCCATCCAAAGACAACAACATATTACAAGAAGACTTCTTTTGAGTTTGACATAAAATATGTCCATCCTGTGGACCAGATGGAAATGCATAAACATAATGGAGAAATGATATTTTCAACTATGAAAAATACCTCAATCACTGCTTCTAAATTGTAAGTATCCCTAAATAATATCTAGTCCCAATTAAATCTTGAGAATATCTCTTCTTTGGCCAAAGATAACAAATAAAATCATTGGAAGAGTTGGTTCTTAGGATTGGGAATGATCCAAAAAATGTCAAAGAAGCGAAGGAGTTGATAAAGAAAAAGAATGATGATATAACATCTCTTAGAAAGGAGTTAAAGCTTCCAACAACAAAGGATTCACAAACCAAAGAAGTGGTTGAGAATGAAATCCACATAGAAGAGATGTTAAAATTAATCATGGAACAAAATGCACAAATAAGAGAAATGGAAGTAGAGATGGACAAAATGATAAAAGAAAAGGAGAAAAATGTGCAGTTGGCCATGATTCCACTAGATGTAGTAACTTTGACAAGAATTAGAACAACAAAAGTTTGTACCTCAGCAAAAATCCCAACAACAATCCCATCAACAATCCTAGTACAAATCTCAGATGCTTCTAATAAACTTGTAAAATCTATGGAGGATATTTCCATACAATGGGAAGAAATAATAAAATTATAGGAAGAGGTAAAGATGTTACAAGAACTTAAATCAATGTTCTAGGCTAGTTATCAAGAAGAAATGCATAAGTCTCAAAGTCTTAGTCAACAACTGCAACAATTAGGAAAAGACACTGACATGACAAATACCTTAGCCCAAGCTAAGGAAAACATATGGATAGATATCAAAAAATCCATGAGAGAGATATGGCCCTCCATACAGATCATTTTTTAGCAACGTGAGTTAGTGAAGAAATCCAGGGGAGCAATAGAAATAATCAAGGAAGAATTGGGAGAAAAATGAACAGAGTCCATTGAGCTCATCATATTTATAAACTCCAAAAACAAACAGGAGTTAGAAGAGATAGATATTGAGAAAAGAACTGAAACCATACTGGAGATCATGAAGGTTCTAATCAAGAAACGCTTAATGTTGCAACTGGAAGAAAAATCTCAAGTGATGGACATTGTTGTGTAGAGGTTCTTCGAAAAGTTTGAGGTGCTACAAAAGAAAGGGATTCGTAGATTGTTAGTACTGAATGAAAAATTGATCACTCTTCCTAATTACAAATATAAATTTAACACAATAGAAAAAGACAATTCAAAGTTTGTAGGAATACGAGGAAGCATCACTGGTAAATATTTCCTTGAGACACTATAGTTTGACTTGAGCATTCAACATGAAATCAAACATATCTTCATCACAAAGCCTTCTTTTTCCAAGTACATAGAAATGGATGAAATATACAGAAAATTACTCAAGATATCAATCCCAAGTAAAAATAGGTGGGAAGATCTATGTCCATTACTTGAGTAAAGGCAGGTTTGATGTTTTAGTCAGCAAGGAGAAACAACTAACCAAATTCAAAGAGACAAGTCATCAACAACTTACATCAAATCAACAACAAAGATCCTAGCAAATCTACAAGATTCCTACATTTTTTTAATTTGAGATTTAGTTAGTTTAGATATCCCTTAAAAATATCCTGATAATTTATGACAATATCTGATGTAAATAGCTGTATAAATACTTCTCTTTTTGAAGTATTGAGGGTTGATTTTTTCATCCAAAAACTACTGTGTAAATTTTCAAAGGATCGACAAGTAATACAAATAGGCTCATTTACATGATTCTCATTTGAGACTGTTGGTGATGTGCATATTTCTTTGTCTATGTTTTTTCATTCTCTGTTAATCATGTATGAGTTCTCAATTCTAATTATTCAAAAGAAGTTAAAGAACAATTTTTTTCTCAGCATACTTTGTTTATGTTTTTTGAATGATATTCAAGTTATTTCATCTGAAATTAAGTAAAAGAATTCTTAACTGCTATTCTACTTAGTGGACTTCCCCTCTTTTCTTCTCATTCACTTCATTTAATTTAATTAGATCCAAATAGTTTTACTACCCTACCCTGTGGAGAAAACCTTATTAAAAGTTGAATCAGATCCCTATCTTTAAAGACATACCCCATAGCCCAATGGACAAATAAGAATTCAATCAGACAGATATTTAAAACAAGCAAACAAATCCTAATTGTCATAACTAGCCTAACATTCTAAACTCAAACGAATCTAAATCCTATAGAGAGATCCCTCTCTGAAGCTGGCAGGGCTAGATCCCAGCTTCCAAAGTGATTTGGTAGTTTCCTCTGTCTTTTCTTCTACAACCTCTGGAAATTATAGAGTGATAACACTAGGGATGCTACAAATTGGTATCAGAGCATGAAATATTTTTGTGGCATGACTAGTTTGGGAGGTTGGGGTACATCACAAATTGGTATCAGACCTCAAGGTTTCAACACTGAAATTGGATGGGTCGTGTATGAGGAATTGAAGTAAAACATCCACAGGGATTTGATGTATAGAGTGATAGAGGGGCGTTGATAGAGCTCCTGGGTGGTAATATAAAGATCAAGGGAAGTGGAAAATCAGTTATTGCAACAATTATGGTTGGTAACTACAAGATTGAATTTGAGCCATAGGATCTATGTGGGGGGATGCAGATCCTTCCCATCCCTCAAATCTGGAAAAGGTGCACGACAATTAACCTCCAAGATCATCAGACTTCTTGACCTTGAAAAATTTATGTTTGGTTGAGAAAAAATCCGGAAGTTTTGAAGTCTTGAGGTGATTTTCATCCATATATCATCCAGGAGGAGGAGATACATCGATTTTCCTTGAGTAGTTCGACGGTTCGAATATTGGGGAAATTGGTTGAAGTGCGCGCAGAATGGAATTCCTCCCAAATCCCGAAGTTCGGAAGTTTGGTTAATCTAGACCATTCGATTCACATGGAAATGTGTCCTCAGATCAACCATGCAAGATTCAACAATTCATAGGTTCGAAGTTTGGGAGAACTGAGAGGTAATGTTAAGAAAATCTCCGAAGTCCCAGAGCCCCGGAGTCCTGAAGTTTTGGGAAGAAGTTGTTCGATGACTTGGAGTTCAGAATAAACATGGTGATAAGTCAAGAAATCCGTTGAATCCCATAGCTATGAAGTTTCGAAGCACGGGTATGAAATGGCATGATGAAGTCACCGGGGGTGGCATGGACCTCCCCTAGTCATGCCACATGTCATTCATAATTGTACTTTTAACGATCTTGCTGGACCAAAAGAAGTCCTACACATTGGGACCACATGTCACCATCTTATATCATCATTTTTCAATCATTTTAAAGAATGTTTGGTACAATTGGAACATGACATGTGTCAGCCATGGGATTGAGACACGTGCCCACTCCTTATTTTCTTCCATGTAGCACCCCTTGGTTCTTGGTTGCTGACGAGACTCTGGAAGTCTAGAGAATATCGCATTCGAGGGAATGTGTGTATGTTGATGCAAGAACCTTCGAAGTGTGAAGCTCTAGATATTTTCTATGGGAATTCAACAGTTAAGCATTTAGAGGAAACGAGGTGTGGAGTAGGTAGAACTTTCGAAGCCCAAAGTTCTGAAGCTCTGAAGCAGCGGAGCCTCAAAGTTCTAAAGATGCACTGTGCAAGGATTCGTCAGTTCGGTTTTGGGAGAAATAAAGCATGAAGTAGCAAGAGATTCGGAAGCCCGAAGTTCCAGACCCCCGAAGTCCTGAAGCTCCGTATAATCACCTATCAGTTATCACTTGGTCAAATCTATGGTTACATGAAATTGGGGGCCAAATAAAAAGGGCTAGTGCCCGAAAATTATTTGTTTTTAAGGAAGAAAAGAGGCATAGAAAAGGATCCAGTGGGGCTTTGATTGTTTAGACCTACATTAAAAGTGGTAAAGAAGGTTTTTGAAACTTATGAGTGGATCCAAAAAAGGAACAAGAGCTATTTTGGCTCTGAGAAAGGAGAATAACTACATAGGGGTTGCATCATTGAAAGGACAATTTCAATTGTTCATATCTTTATGCTCAAGACTCACAATTGAGAAAGGAAGTAGTCATTGGAAAGGTATTGGAAACATGATTCTAGGTATTCCATTATAATTGAGGATTGATCATTTTAGATGACAAGAAGTCAGAAAGAAGTTTTCTGGTGACCATAAAATAAAAATTGTTCCTATGTCACCAAAATGGTATATTGTGGTTCTAGCTAACAAATTTTGTTGTATTCCTATTTTTGGATGTAATGGTTACATTTAAAAAAGAAAAAGTGCTAGATATGTCTACAGATAGAAGGAAGAAGGACAAAGACAATTCTTCATTTTTCATATGGGATATTTAAGAATTTATTGGATCAGATGTTGGGTTCAATAAGAAACATGGAAAACCGAATGAAATTTTGGTTTGGGGAAGACCTGTTCTATACAGATTGATATGTCAAAATGCTAGTATTTTGATAAAGAAATATGAAAGGTATGCATGGATAAAGTGAAAAAATCTCCAAAGATCATTCCTATAGTTTGGATATAGAACCTCCATTATTTCTATCAGAATGCACAGTGGAAGCATGGTATGAAGGTCATCAAAGATGGCATGTTGGAAGTTGAATATGCATGTCAGAAGGAAATCAGATGGGTTATCACAGGACAAAGTAATAGTCATCAAGAAAATCCAAGTGATGATATGATAAGATAAGGAAAGGCTAAATAAAATGCCTCAAGAAATAAATTGGTGTTAGATGACCAAGGTTACTTATCGAACATGATTAGAAATATAGTTGGGTCATGTAGAATATGGATAAGGGGAATCCAAGTAATAATGGAATGCTAAAAATTAATATCAACATAATATGTGGTTGAAGGTATGCAAAGTAGACCAGGAAAGATTCCTGGATGGAGTCAATTCCTTGAACATCCTAAGATAATGGAAGAATATATCATAAGGTAGATATCAAGATAATGGGAATGCATGGCAAGCACTCTAGGAGGGAAATAACGAATAGTAGAATATTGTTGATACATTCCAAAAGTATTCAAGGTATTTCCAAAATAACACGGAGATGTCAAAGACAAGAAGCACTTCAAAAAGAAATGAATCTCTATAGAGAATCGGTAAGGATCCATGAAGAAGAAAATGGTTATATGCGTGGTTTGGAATGCAAAGGATATGGTTCTGTTGGCGACGGAGGTCACTCTTGGATTGCTTGCAGGAGCAGAGCCCGACGCCCATCAGTTTAATTGTCAAGATTTGTTTAAAGGGTGATCAAATGGAGGAAAACTCAAAACAACATTGTGTCAACTCAGAAACTAGACCACGCATGCATGAACGAGTGAGGTCTTGATAAACTCCAAACAATGAGTCGTAGTAAAAGGTGATCAGGTGGAAGACTTATGCAAGAAGAGTGCAAAGGTCTATAATAAACATCATGTTCATAATAGACTGGAAGAGAAAGCATTCAAACACAAAGTCTCTTTATGTTCAAACACAGAAAACCAGAGAGTACAAAAATGCCACGACAAATCCTTTATCATAACATAACTGCAACAATCCACATGAATCATTCAACTGTGAACACTCTGGCATGAGATGAAACAAAGATGTAAAAAGAAGAACTGTTTTTCATAAACCAAGAAGTCTCAAACACAGAGGCGTAACCAGGAAACCAGAATGTCGTTGAAACTTTACAGTCGGGAGCTTAGCTCTACCATCAATAGATACAAGAATGGAAAAAATACCTTCATATACTCAAAACAACAACAGCAGCGGAATCAAGAAAATGCATTGAAAGCTTTGCGTCTGCATGGCTTCTGACACTCTACAGCCGCAATCTTTGAATAATCGTGCAACTTGTGGCAGACGCGATAGATCTTCTGACAGTTACATCGGCGAATCGACGTGCCTTTAATTCATTGTAAGACGTCCATATTATGGCGGAGACGACGTCTAACCACCACCAACCGCTTCAATAACTGCTTCTTGGGATTGAGAGCGGCCCGGCCAACTCAGCATTTCGGGATAAGGAGGACTTCTCGCGCTGCCACCTGGAATAATGGAATAGCTTGAGGAACAGGCATGGAGGCCATCGCGGAGGATGAGGCGCATGACAGGAATGGTGGTGTCGGTTTATAAGGGCGTGGAAGAAGTGACGAGATGAGAGGAGGGTGATGGAGGACGATTCATGGCGGAAGACATCAGGTGGAAAAAAGGGGGAAGAAGAAGGGAGGATTCGCCTTCGGGTGAGAGGTTGACGTGGAAAGGAACAGGACATGAGGCAAGCAGCGAGTGGATGGTGGGAAGAAGGGAGAACCATGCGGATCAAAAGGATGAGGTGGACGAGTGACACACGACAGCGGGAGAAAGGTGGGCTGGAAGATGACAAGGCAGGAGAGGAGGGCCCACACTGGTTAAGAACAGGGCAGCTGAGAAGGGCGGGGCTGCACGAGCGTCGTTGATCTGGGGCTCCTCGATTGTGGCCATCGGGAAGCTGCATATGGGATTCCGAACACCCCCCTTCCGCTTAAAGGTAGAAAGGTGGGGGGGGGTCCAGAATGATCTTCATCGCCGTTGATCCGGGCGCGCTGATCTGGGCTGTCGGAGAGGTGTGCCCCCGATTCTGGACCACCCCCCCCTCGCTTAAAGGTAGAAAGGCAAGGGGGGTCTGGAATCCAACGCGCGCTGTTGATCCAGGCGCGCGAATCTGGACCGCTTGGACTTGCTCGTTCCTTTCATGGGCGCATTATCGCCCAAAACTTAGGACAAATGGGTTTTTAACCCCTTCTTTTGCTATCTAATCCCCTCTACAGGAAATATTGCTAACATTTGGCTCCATGGGGGATAGATTCGTCCCTGTGATGCTATAAGAACTCTTTTGCAGACTTAGTGCCTTTGTTGTTGGGCTATGGAGTCATTTATTAGTCTAAAAAACAAAAATGAAAACCAAAAAACAATATTTACAAAACAAAACAAAATGAGCCGACTGCGGCTCACAGAAAACATTTCTTTAATAAATGCCCATTGACTGGGCCACTAAAAACTTCATTGCCTTCCAGATCCTGCAACCTGTAAGTGTTGTTGGAAAACACTTCAAGGATCTTGAAAGGCCCGAACCAGAGGGAATCAAATTTACTGTGTTTGCCCTTTTCCTGCCTGGGTGCATCCCATTTGAGCAC